>VWPW01022471.1:0-161095 GCA_013389825.1 Crypturellus undulatus
AACAGCTGGTGGTCTTTGGCTTCCTATGGCCATAGAAACCAAAATCCTCTCGCTAAGCCCAGTGGTGCAGCCAGTTGTTAATCTGCCATATCCACCTTCTCCTCCTTGAAGCCATTCCCCTCTTTGATAGGATTGAGGAGAACACTACCTGGACTCCCATAGCTTTGATGACCATCCCTAGGGCTCTGAAGTCACGCTTGATATTCCTCAGTTCCCCCACGTGAACTTTTGCCCCCCCCATTTGTGCCCACGTGAAACAGAACCAGCAGGTAATAGTCAGATTTGTGGACAAGCCTTGGGAGCCTTTCTGTAACATCCTTAATTCAGGCCCCTGGCAAGCAGCAGACCTCTCTGAATGAGGGGTCTGGTCTACATATTGGTGCCTCTGTGCCCTGCAGCAGGGAGTCACCCACCACGATCACCCGCCGTTTCTTCTGGGTGCTCCTTTTCTCCCTATGGGGAGCAGCCTCAGGGTGTGGACCTGACCGCCCCTCTGTAGGCAGCTCCCTAGATGGGCCTTGGATCATGACCTCCTCTGATCCCCAAATTCCAAGGCCTCGTACCTGTTGGACGTGGTCACCGGTGGGGGTGAGGTGGGCCGTGGAGGGGTTCTCCTGCCACCTCGAGTAGGGACCTGTTTCCGTTGTTGATCATCCCTTGATACTATTAATTCTGCCCCCTCTGCCCTATGGCAAGAGGGTACTGGATTTACAGGCTGAACAGGGGGATTCTCTGGGTGCTCTTCCTGGGAAGGCTGCAGAACGCAGCTCCACCAGTCTGTTTCTCTCTCACATTCCCTGATGGCTCTCAGCCTTTCTACCTCTTCCTTGAGCTCCGCCACCAGGCTGAGCAGGTCGTCCACCTACTCCCACCTGAGGCAGACGTTGATTTCAGTGCTCCCTGGTAACATGGAGAGGCTCGGGCATTCCCCACAGCTAGAAACCTGGACCGCTGCATGTTTCTGTGGCAGTTCAGTCTGTGTCGCCACACTCTTCCTGGTGAGAGCTCTCTGCCGAGTGGAGACCATGGCTTCGCCTGATCTCCCGCCGATGGAAGAGTCTATAGAGAGAATCCTTTTCCACACCTGGGAGATTTCCCAGCAGGCCTTGTTTACCATGGCTTAATTGTCTTAATTCCTCCTACTGTGATAAATTTCATCTCTTGAATTAAATGTTGAACCCTGTGAGCCTACAAAATAGAGTTGTAATGATACATTAATACTTACGGCATACATGCGTACTTCCTCATTGCCTGCTACGCCTTTCTTAAGTGCTCTCCCCTGAAGTCCAACCAGTAGTAGCACTGACTGAGGAGGGTTGGCATAGGTATCCATATTCGACCTCTTTATCCATTATGCTTGCAAGAGTTCTTGCACCATACTTTAAATTACGTTTGAACCAGTTTGCGCTGATTAACCAGTGTGAATAAAATGGTGAAACTTGATAGGCCAGCAGATGTGTCAAGGCAACATTTTAACATCTTTTAGCAAGATAGATTTTCCTTTATTTCTTGTGGTTTTCCTGGTTGCATATACCGTTTTTTGGTATCATAGCCTGGACATTTTGTACATATCCTGTTGTTACAGAGTAATTTTTCCCAATGTTGTCTTTAGTATTTGTTATGTTTGGCAGGATGCCACCGCTGGTGCTTTATTTCAGCTGAGATTTTTTCCATTTTATTCACAGAATCTCCTGTGTAACAAAAACATAATGACTAAATTGTCTCAGAAAGGCATTTAATAAATTCTCCCCCACACTCATATTTATTTTCTGTGACTGAGTTTTTCCTCTAAATACCAAAATATTGAGCAGATTCTTTCTAGTTCATAGTAAGCTCTTCTGCCTCTGTTTTGATTGATTATTTTCATAGCTTCTAATAATAGCTGGGTATTTGTAAGAGTTTTTTTTTATGTCACGAGAGAAAATCCTCCTTTTTATTTATATTTTGTGTGCTTTTATTCTCTCTGATGATCTCATTGGGAACTGTTGTAAAAAGTGCTGTAAGTGTTAAGCACTGCAGTCCATTTTTATGCCACAGTGTAATCTGATAGGTAATCATAACCACTTTGAATATAGGCAGTCATAAACACCTCACTGTCCATTTGCTGTGTCCTCTGAGGCTGCCAGTCATAGACCGGAAATAACTGGTTAGCTAGAGTGCATCCTTTTAATTTTATCATGCAGTGTTTCAGGTCCTGTGTTCTTAACGGTGGCTAGAATCCATGCAGTGCAGTGTGTTAGGTTAGGGACTGATAAGTGATTTATTTGTGCTAATTTAAAAGAATAAGTTTGGTCAAAAGTGATAAATAACACTCATTTGTCCTATAAATACTAATCACTGTGAAGTCCACTTCCAATGACAATGTCATTGTCATTTCTCATAACTGGCTGTGATGCTTCTGCAGGACACCATCTTGATCAGTGATCAAACCTCTTGCTTTCTATTTTTACTTCCTCCATCTCTTTTTATTAAAAAAGAGTTGCAAACAATGAAGAGCAGTTTGTGGCCCAAATGACTAAATACAGTTTAGCACATGAAAGCAGAACTAAAGACAGTTTGACTAAACTAGCATTTATGGCTAAATTATTAAACTTTCATTTTCTTTTTAGTCATGCCATTTATTTGAATTATATGAATATATATGAAATATATGTTATCTAAACACTAAGTTGCTCCTGAGGTTGTGGCTGTTTACTCAATCAAGGACAGGTAATAAGACTGTTTAGGGAAGTCCAGCTAGCCTGCATAAATAATGTATTTTGTTATGTTTTGTATTTTAATTCTTGGCAGAGACCAATTCTTGTTGAACACTGTCCAAGTAGTGGATAATTTATTAAAAGGAAGAAGTCCAATGGAAAAAAGCCAGGATATTCATCTTTAGCCTATGTGGAAGCCACATAAAATTTTAGTTAGTGAGTTCCTGTCCAGGTTAACTGTTTGATTACTGTAATTGTGGCTTGTTACCAGAAAAAAAAAAAAAAAAAAAAAGGGAACTCTTCATTCTGTGCGAGTGGACTGTCTAGTTTGCAGATTAGCTAAAGGGCTATTCCAGTGCCATACATACAGTCTAATGGCTATTGCTAGGAAGTGGAGAAGTTAAGGAACCTGGGACAGAGCCAGCAGTGTGGCTTGTGGAGTTTTCTCGAGTCTGAGAGGGTCAGTGCACGGCTCAGATGAACAAACCGTGCTGAATCCAAGTTAACTTTGTTTATAGGTAGCTTTGTGCTTACACTGTTTTTCATTGTTTTTCATATTACCCTGACTCCCCAGGCTAATTTAACTATCCGAGAGTAGACTGTAATTACAAGAAGAGGAAATGAAATGATGGGATGAAGTTGCTTTGCAACCCAGTAGGATGTTGGATGCACCACCTTGACTATTTTCAGCAGTTTGAGTATGGTTGAGTTACAACCCCAAAAACAACCCAAAGAGGTTAGAGGGAGAGGCCTTGGAGCACACTGTGGCACCTTGCCTGCTGATCCTGATGAGTCCTTCAAAGGATACCAGGGCATGGGAGGAAAGGGTGCACCGTCTGGTCTCATGTGTGCTATGTGGCTGTGGTCAGAGGATGCAGCTGTAAGAGGCAAAACTCTTGGAAATAACACAGAATGCACATCTCACAAACAAGGAGTCTATGACTCCTAGAAGGTCTAAAGAAGGTGATTTTGTGGTTAACAAACTAAATTGAAGGGGCTTTGGTTGAGGTTGAGGGGTGGCATAAGGGGCTAGGGTTACTTTGAATCCCTGAGGCTGCTGCTGCTGCTGGCGTTATTAAGAATGTCCTGTACACCAGGGGCTTCTTGCTCTCTGTCAAAAGATGTGATTGTTTTTGGTGGGACAGGCATAGAGTAGCTGCAAACTGCCAGTTTCTCTGTGTCAAGGGGCTGCAAGTACCCTTGTATTTTCCAAACAAGGATTTTCCTTCTTGTTTTTGTTTGTTTGTTCAGTTTTGTTTTGTTTTTCAAAAGAAGACAGTGAATCTTGATTTACTTTCTTTCATTCCTTGACAGATGTCTCTCTTCATTTGCAGGGTAAGATTTGAGATGCTGGATCATGAGCAATGCTTGCATGATCAATGCTAGCTCACAGTGTTTATTCTGTTGCCTAGTTTTATTTTAATTAATACACTGGTTAAATGTTAATAACTAATTATTATTCATTTATTAATTACATTACATTTATTTACTTTCCCAGAGGAAGTAGGAAATTAGAATTATCTATTTTTATTTGTAAACTAGCTCTTGTTAGCTCTTTGCATGAACTGTACAGTTTGGGGGAAGGGAGAAAAGTGGTAACTTGGGAAGTACTTGGGGATGAGTGTGCAAATGGTTTTTACTGTTCAGACAGTTGCTGTAAAAAGGCCTTGCCAAGGCTTTCAGGGCATCACTAGGCCTTAATTGCCCTGTCTGTTCTCAGCTAGGCTTGGGCCTTCAGACCTGGCCCTTGATCCTGTGTCATAAGTGTACATGGCTGCAATCCTGTCCCTGCCCCAGGAGCAAAGGTGACCTTGGCTCTTGACTAGACCCTGAACTTGAGTCATGCCCTCCACAGGCTGTCCACAGCTCCTGTTATCAGCCCCAGTCTCTACCTGCTGGGTTTAGATACTGTGGGACTGCTGCCTTGGTTGGCGAGAGCGCTGTCTGTGCCCTCAGCTTGCTTTCCCCAAGACAGATGATAACCATTCATACTTCTTCTGTATTGTCAGGTCTTCACTTCTTCCCTTATATTAATGTAGCTAGTGATATGGTTGTGTGGACAATCTCCCTGTTCTGACTGGAAACCAAATGAGGGACAGAGGTGAGAATAGATTTTTAGCTAATGCAAGGAACTGCTAACCGATCTGTTTGACTCTGTGCTCACAGTTTTACCAATTCTTGTGAGGAGTGGGTTGTGGGATAGTGAATGTATGACTGAAGGGTGGTGGAAGAGCCTCTGGAAAAGCAGTACAGAGGCCCATTTTGTCACACTGTGATTTGGATTTTTTGAAGTTGATTGTCAGGCCTGCCTCTTCCTGGGCATTCTAAAATGAACACAATGCCTTAACTCATGGGTTTTAGGTATCGTTCCTACTTTGGAAGACAGATACTAATAGTCAGAGATTGCAACCTCTAGTCTGCGTGCACCTGGGCTTTTTTATCAGATCATTCTCTCAGACTTTATTGGTGTGTATGGCTTTTTTGTACTGGGTTCCAAAATGCTTTCTTCCTTACCAACCTCTCCTGTTCTCTGTTAGTGCATTGACTGAGAAGCTAATTATGGCCAGTTTAGAGTAAATCTGCTGAGATGTTAACATGCCTGTGAATCTCTACAGGCACATCCTTTTCCTCCAGCACTGTAAGCAACCTCATGTTGCTCAGACCCCCTCTGTCCCAGTGGTACTGCACAGACTATCAGTCTCATTTCCAGTCATCAGCAATTGCTTCCATTTCATTGAGAATTGCCCCCTTTCAAGGAACAATCACAGTCTGAACCTCCTTCAGAACTAATGTGACTCAGTTAGTGCTCTCAGATTTTTTTATGGTTCCTTTTCTCAGTCATTTAAAGCAGGATTCATATTATCCAACTTCAGGTAACATATCTGCATCTAAGTAGTTACTGTAAACTGTCCTTCTGTCACTGGAGGGAAAAAGACACTTCCAGGGAGTTGCTTCTCTTACGTCCTTTAGAGTTTCAAAATGAAACGACTCTCCCCTTTTCAGGTGCCTTTTTGTCCCCTTTGACTCCAAAGGGAAATTTAGGAATAGCTCATGCTTACTTTTATTCGCTGCTTGTGTTGAATGGAGTGAATCCCTCTTTTTGTTTTGATGTTGCATGACATCTGTACTACATAAAACTTTGTCTCCTTGATTAGTGTGTTTTTAAAGGTAACTTTGTTGTTAAGAGTATATTTAGGATTAATCTGTGATGACTGAAGACCAAGTATTATCTTTCTTTCCTTTGAAGTGTAAGACCTTTATCCAAAGCTTACTGCTCTCAAAGAGATTCTGTCTGTCTCAAAAGGACCTGAATTACTCCCATTTTGAAGAGAACTTGGCATGTCTGAAATAATCTTTTCCTCCCAATAAGGATGGAATTAGACATGACAAAGAAAGGGAACTGCCCTGCTTGTGTGATCGTCAAAGCTGTGACAAGAACAGTTCCTGATTTGGATCATCCTGACTTCTAGATTTTACATTGTGCTGATTGATGCCACAGTGAGATCTCTAGGTAACATAATTCATCACAGAGTAGTGAACCTTATAACCTGTTGCTAACCTCAACAAAACAGAGGAACCATGTTGCATTGGAATTGTTTGATTTGGGCAACAGAGGCCAAACACAGTCTGTTACATTTGCAAGTCACACTTTACACAGCAGAGCCTCTTATACTAAGGGGAGAAAATGAACTTCAGCACTTTATATGGTTGATAGCTATTTGGGAAATAAGTTATATATGTTGAAAATTATCAGATGAATAGTGAACAATTAAGTAGTTAGCAACCAGTACAAAGCTGTTTGCTGTAATCCCCTGAAGTATGAAGAAGTGCAGTGAAGATGCACAGAGGTTGCAGGATATACTTAAGCAAGTGAATAGTAGTTGCAAACAACATGAAATAGTTAGGAGGTAATAGATAAATTTCACTTCATGCTTGAGTTTATCTGATGTTTATATTTTAATACATGGAAGACGTTGAAATTATTACATTAGTGTGTGAAACCGTGAGAAGCCGAGAAACCGTGAGAAACTGTGGGAAACTGTGGAAACTGTGAAGGTTAGGAGTGAGAAACTGTGAAAGTTAGGAATAACAGATTAGCAGATAGAGAAACCTAAAACACAGGCTGGACGTGCTGCTCACTGGTTGCTTACCTGTTTTCCGGTAGCAGGATCTGACCCAGATAGCAATAGAGTCAAGGAACTGGCTGGAATCAGGGAAAAAGAGAGCACAGACAACATGTGGACAGTGCATGCTCACATGCTCAGAGAATATATATTTGGTCTGATGCTCAATAAAATGCCTTCTGGCTTCTGATCCTAAAACCTTAAGCCCCTGCTCCTTCATTGCTTCCACACATTAGCACTAATAATAGGGACTAAATTTATTTTCTTGGAGATTGGGGTTTTTTATTAGCCAAACAGAAATCAGGTAGATGAAGCTCTGTTGGAGAACAGCATGTGGGCAGCTCCCACTTGCATCTGTAGCATGTATATGGTATTTGTGACCAAGTGGGGGGCAAGTGGGGAGCCTTTCCTTTTTGCTATGAGCTTTCCCAGCTCATTTCTTCTTCCCTTTGTCTCTGTGCTGTGAAATGACTTTCTTATTAAGACATGAAAGGGTTTACCATCAGTTTCTGTTTCAGACTATTTGATGTAGGGGATTCCTTTCACACACAAAAGCAGTGTGGATCAGGGTATCTGCTCTCAATGATTAATTACTATGGGACCTTCCTCTGTTTTTACCTTGCTTTTCACTTCCGTGATTTTGCTAATCTGTACTGAAATCCATTATTTTAAGGAGCTGGCTTTCCTAACAACTTATGTGCCATCTGCTGTTTTACATTCTTTTCCATTTATGCAGTTTTCATTTGTAATTTAATAACTTCTGCAGACAATTGCTGCTTTAATTATGATGAGATGTGTATTTCCCAAACAATCAGGAGGCTTATTTAGTACCATAAACCATCTTGATATGTATCATGTAATGGTGCAGGAGGCAAGTCTAGAAAATGGTAATGATCCCTTTCTGGTTTCAGAATCACTCAATCTGTGTCTGCTGATTTATGTTTCATTTAATTTATAGTGCTGCTTTTCATGAGTCCTATATTTTGGAGTATTAACACACAATTGTCCAAAACACCCTTCAACAGAAAGAAGAAAGTGTCGCAAGTATAAAAATCGTTCAATCCTCATTACACTTGCTAGCTTTTAGGAAGTGTTACTTTTGCCTAAAATGTTAGATAGCATGTGTATAGGAAGAGATCAAATTAAGTGGAACAAACAAATCTGTGTCTTTACAAATAAGGGAGTTACCCCACATGCTTTGTCTGGTGAGCGAGACACGGAGTATATGCAGGGAGGGTGCTGAGCAGAGCCAAGAAGTTGGTGCCTTTACAGATGAGGGAATTGCTCCACATTCTTTGACAAGGTGGGTAGTCAGCTGACCTCAGGTGAGAACAGGAAGAAAGCAAGGAGAGCAGTATAGGCAGACCGGGAAGTTTGTAAATTCTGGGTACCTTGGTGAATGGGGCAAAAAGAGGGCATACCTCGGGCAGGAAATTAGGATAAAAGGAGGCTGTGTTCTCCAGCAATTTGAGAGACCCCACAGGGCTATGCCCTGGTGGACTCTCCCTTTATTCGAATAAAGTTTTAGGACACTTTTTACCTGGTTGTGTTGCTATAACACACAGAAGGTGTTTTTTTTTTTTTTTTAGTCAGGAATACTGGCTTTGAAGTAGCTCAAGCTGCCTTGGTTTCCCTGGATCCTAGAATCACAACGTGTATCTAAGAAATGTCCATCCTGCTTCCTTTCAACCTACCAGTGATAGATAGGGCAGAATTTATGCTAACATGAATTATTTGAGCTATTTACTCTGCTGACTTCCAGAGGTATGATACTTAGTACATAATTGGCAAAAACATTTAGGTTCTCACATAGAAGTTGTGAGTGCAAAGTATTTTTTTTCAGCTTTGCTTTATTTCCAGTTGTCATTGATCTCAGTTTTTTTAGTCTCTCTAGAGAAGAAACGTATATGAACTTGGTTTTCCATTAGATTCCTTCAAATGCTTATTGAACAGCACTTAAATTTTTGAGGGATAATTGCCTCAAATAGTAAATCTAAATTGAGTTTGATTTTTCTTTTCCTGACTTGAGTTGTCTGATTATTGTTTTTCCCACAGGGACCAATCAAATTAGTTTGTCTCCACACATGATATAGTGAAGGTTTTAAAAATGTAAACTACCAGACAGAAAGCTTAATCTCTTGCAGTAGTCACGAACTGTCTGTTCTCTCATTGTTAGTATTTGTTCTGTCTGATGGATCAGATCATATGTGTGTTTGGTAAATTAAACCTGGACCACAGGTAGCAAGCAAATTTGCATCTTCAGCTACTATATACCAGGTTGGTACTTTTTAGAGGCTCTGCCCTTGTGCTAGAAAAGTGACAGCAGCAATCTTCTCAGTTTTGTTTTTTCCTTTTTTTTGCAGTTCTTTTCTTCCTCCTTTTTGCAGTTCATAGGCAAGTTGCCAGTACAAATCCTTCAATTGAAGTGGGCTGCCAATAAAAGCACTCTTGTTAGAATACAGAGCAAATTGGTTTATTCTAGACATAGAATATATATAGAATTGGTTTATTCTACATAATTAGGGTGGAAATGACAGTCATAAATACGCTTAAGTCTTTGAAACAGGTGCAGGACCGTGCATTTGGCCTTGTTGAATTTCATGAGGTTTCTCACCACCCAATTGTCCAGTCTGTCCAGGTCCCTCTGGATGGCAGCACAGTCCTCTGGGGTGTCAGCTACTCCTCCTAGCTTCGTATCATCAGCAAACTTGCTGAGGGAGCACTCTGTGCCTTCATCCAGGTCATTGATGAATAAATTGAATAGGACTGGACCAAGGACTAATCCCTGGGGGACACCACTAACCACAGGCCTCCAGCTAGACTCCGCACCACTGACTATCATCCTCTGAGATCTGCCATCTAGCCAATTCTCAATCCACCTCACCGACCACTCATCCAGCCCACGCCTCCGGCACTTGTCTAGGAGGATGTTGTGAGGGACGGTGTCAAAAGCCTTGGTGAAGTCAAGGTAGATGACATCCACCGCTCTGCCCTCATCTATCCAGCCGGGCATCCATCATAGAAGGCTATCAGATTAGTCAAGCATGATTTCCCCTTGGTGAATCCATGCTGACTAGTCTTGAGCACCTTCTTGTCCTCCACGTGCCTGGAGACAACAGCCAGTATGAGCCGTTCCATCACTTTTCCAGGTACGGAGGTGAGGCTCACTGGTCTGTAGTTGCCCGTATCCTCCTTCTTGCCTCTGTTGAAGACTGCCGTGACAAGGCCTTCTTCCAGTCTTCTGGCCCCTTTGCCGTTTCCTTGGTGCTTTGCTATGGCATCTGCCAGCTCACACAGAACCCTGGGGTGCATCCCATCAGGGCCCATGGATTTGTGGGTATCGAGGTGCCTTAGGTGATATGCCTCCCCTGGGCGTAAAAGTGAATATTCATAACCTCATTATGTTTGCGCCTGATCTGTTAATGTTCCTTCTGTGGTCATTTGTTGATAAGGAACTTTCTGTCTCCCTTCTGTTTTCCCCCAAGGTCAACTGCACCCAGTTGCATACGCACAGCACAACCAACCTACCTGCCTATACTCCCTAGTCCTGCTCACTAATAAATGTGCAGTAAATCCCTTATTTGTAAAGACACAGGTTCCTTTTTTTTGCTCACCCATGTGCAGTTGTTGTTTTGATTTGTACCCATTACCCCTTGTCCTGTCATTGGTCACCACCAAGAAGAATTTGGTCCCATCCTCTTTAGCTTCCCCTTTTCCCTTATGGTAAGATCCCCTCTCAATTTTCTCTAGGCTAAATAGACCCAGCTCACTTAGTCTTTCCTCATAAGACAGATTCTCCAGTCCCTTAATCATCTTCACCACTCTCTGCTGGACCCTCTCTAGAAGTTCCATGTTCCTCTTGTCCTGGGGAGCCCAGAACTGCACACAATACACACAGTACTCAGGTGTGACCTCACACCTGGAGGTCAGCAGAACTGAATAGTGGGAGATCACCTACCTCAACCTGCTGGCAACTCTCCTCCTCATGCAGGCCAGGATCCCATTGGCCTTCTTGGCTACAAGGGCACAGTGCTGGCTCATGGTTAGTTTATTATCCACCATAACTCCTAAATCCTTCTCCACAGAGCTGCTTCCTAGCAGGTCATCCCCTGGTCTGTAGTGGTGCCTGGGGTTATTCCTTCCCAGGTGCAGCAAGAGCATGCATTTGGCTTTGTTGATCCTT
Organism: Crypturellus undulatus; assembly: GCA_013389825.1. Classification (NCBI taxonomy): domain Eukaryota; kingdom Metazoa; phylum Chordata; class Aves; order Tinamiformes; family Tinamidae; genus Crypturellus; species Crypturellus undulatus. The sequence goes on from VWPW01022471.1 coordinate 11,004, forward strand.
ATGAGCTTCTGTAAGAGACTATTTTGAATTGGGTTTGTCTCAACATTGTTGCCATACTTCTTGGCCTTAGCTCTGAGAAGACTGTGATATCAGCTAGAGTTTTATCTATCTCTAGTATAGTCTATATCTAGTGTTTTATCTATTTCTTGGCCCCCTGTCTCTGGGAAGACTGTGAAATGAGCACGAGACCCAAACAATGGCCAGCAGTATCTATGGAGAGGTGCTTGCACTCGAGTTGGGTGAAGAGGAGCCGTAGAGAACACAGAAAGTGAACGGACTCTTCAAGAACAGGGACATAAGAGGACTGCATATTCCCCCCGCCCTGGGTGTGGCAGCTTCTTCCCAGATGTGTGTGGCTTCTCCCCAGTGTGCAGCTTCTTCTGGGGCACACAGCTTCTTTCTCTGAACATCACCTGCACTGAAGTGTGCAGAACATCACCTGCCCCAAGGCACCGAGGCACCTGTACCTGCACTGCAGTGGAGCCAGCAACACTTAGCTGGACTGGTGGTGGTGGCAACTATAATCTTGCTGCACCTCTCCTGATTGCTTGCTTTTCTATCTTCTTCCTCTTCTTTCTTTCCTCTCTGTCCTATTGTGCTTATGAGAATAAAGCTTACAAGGTTGTATGGCATTTGACCTCGTTTCTGTCTTAATCTCGCTCTTGGGATCGTATCGAAACCTCCCCCAAAACTGGATCAGGACAGCTTCGTCTCTCCTGAACTCTCCAAGCTGTCTAGGTCCCTCTGAATGGCAGCACAACTTTTTGGAGTGTCGGCCACTTTACTCAGTTTGGTATTGTTCGCAAACTGGCTGAGGGTGCACCCTGTGCCCTTATCCAACATGAGCTGATGAGTAAGTTGAACAGTACTGGAACCAGTACTGACCCCTGCGGGACGCCACTGACCACAGGCCTCCAATTAGACTCTGCATCATTTATCTGAGCTCTGAGCTTTGCCCTCCAGTCAGTTCTCAATCCATCCCACTGTCCACTCATCTAACCCACACTTCCTGAGCTTCCATATGAAGATGTTGTTGGAGACGGTGTCAAAAGCCTTGCAGACTCTCCCTTCATTCCTCTCCCCTCAGCCAGCCAGCCAGTCATCTTTTGTACAAGGCTATTAGGTTGGTTAAACTCGACTTCCGCTTGGTGAATCCATGCTGACTACTCCTGATCACCTTTTTCCCCTTGACATGCCTAGAGGTGGTCTGTAGGATGAGCTTCTCTATCACCTTTCCAGGGATGGTGGTAATGTACTGTTAGAGACTGTTATTGATTGTGTTTGTCTGGACATTGTTGACCCACCATTGTCAACTTTTCCTGGCACTCACTATTACTGTGAGTAATTACTGAGATTACTGAATTGCTATTACCGAAATACATGCCAATCTTGAAAAATCTGTGGAACATTACTGCTGGTAGGGGTAGGAAGAGATGCTTTATAAGATGCCATTTTCTAGGATATCTGAACATCAAAACTTCATTGTAAGGAGTTGTCTTATTGTTGATGCCAATTATACTGTAAACCCGTTAATAAGATAGTGTTGGCGGCTGTGTTTGAAAGCCTTGGACTCCCTTATGTGACTTTTTTTTTAGGAGTGTGTTTTGAGCTTTTTTTTGTTTGTGTGATTGATTTTTGTTTGTTTTTGCATATCCAGATAATGTTTTCAAGCCTTTATCTACCAGCATGAGGGCTGGCAACACTTATTTAATTATTTCAGCTAGGAGGGAAAAATTTCCCCTAACTATGCTGTGATGAAGGAGATGGTTTGTGTTGTGCATGTGCCTGTGTGACTACGCATTGCAAGTTGCTTGGTGAGAAGCTGAGTGGTGGTGTACGCACAATTGGTATGTCTCGAATTTGGAGTCTTCCAGCTGTGACCCCAAAGTAATGAGGAGTTGGCATTTGTACTTTCTGTGTGAAGCCTAGACCTAATCAGGGGCCAGTCAGATGTTGCTTGTTTGCTGATCAGACAATGATGTCATCTAGCGCCTCGAGCTGAACATGAGACATGTGGAGACATCCTGTAGTGGCAGAAGCGTAGCTCCAGAGGTGAGGTTGGAAAGTTTGGAAACTTTCATGCTGGTAGGCTCAATATTTATATCCTTGTTTGAATAGCCAAGTATCTTGCTGTACTCCTGACCCCTTCCCACACTGTGGGGTGTTTCTTAAAGTACAGGGGAGTGTATACCGGTTCTTAGCTGTTGTGCCATTTTGTGCTGTTTGCTGGAATAGCTGTCATGCACCTCTGATTTTGAAGGGAGTGGTTGGTTTGGCTGGTATTCAAACCCTCTGTTCTAGTGTAATCGATTCCCAATTTCCCAAGTTTAAGAATCTTTGCTGTAATAAAATGCTGTAATAAAATAAGCAGGTTGTGCTTATTCCTTTCTCCTTCACCCCAATAAATTGTCTGGTTTTGTTGGTCACTGTGGCTCCAAAATGTAAGTGCAGAAATACTTAGCTGACCCTACCGGATATATTGAGGAGCATTAGAGAATAAGGGATATTTATACATATTTATTGATATTTTTAAATGTGCAGAAGACCTTTTGACTTTAAAGATCAAAAACATTCCAGAGTCGCCAACTGATTTAAAAATAGAAGTTCATGTACTTTTACTGCTAGAGATTGCTTGTAAAAGAGGATATTTATTTTTACTGTTAGGAACAAATATTTGGCCATGTACTGATTCCTGTGGTCAGTCATTTAGTGTCTTAGGTTCTTAGGTAATGTTGGTTAGGACTGTTAAAATGCTGCCACTTGTACTTCAGGTAGCATCTGCCTGAAGTTAGCACCTAGTAGGTAACTGGGACTTTTCTGTTTGATGAATCATTGTCATAGGCCAGCATATTTTAACCCATCCTGTTACCTGAATTGAATATAATTAGGTACAACATTAGACCATGGTAGGAATAACAGTCTTCACGTTATATCTTCTCCCTGTGTCTATATAGTCACCTTTTTTTTTTTTCTGGCTGCTGCTAAGCATTGAACAAAAACTTTCAGATGGACTGTCAGCTATAATGGCCAGGAAAAATGCAGTTTGTCTTGCGTAGCTAGATGTAATCTGATTCTCCTTTGTCTGCAATTTTATTGATGTAATTAGAGACCTACTGTAGACTGATCAGGCGTAGCAGTGAGAAGATAGTCTGGTAACGTCCTAACTTACTGTAATCTAAGTACATTAGTGTAAGCATTGCAAAAAGCATTGGCATGAGAGAAAACTTGATCTCTTTGAAGGACGTATTCTATCTTTTCTAAAGCAGGCTATAATGAGTGGAAGATACAGCACAAAGCCTAGGTAGGAGAACTTAGTTTCTTTTTACTTCCTAGCTTCAGGAATTATTACGTGTTTTCCATTCTGAAAATTATTAACTCAGTTTCTGCCTCTCATGGCTATTTGCTGAATAGATTAAAATCACAGAATGACTAAGATTGGAAGTGAGTGGAAAAAGGAGCCTGTGTCTTTACAAATAAGGGGAAAAGGAGCTTGTCTTTACAAACAGGGGAATTACTCCACATTCTTTTTTAGCAAGAGGGACCAGGGAGTACAGGCAGGGAGATCATGCTGTGAGTCTGAGCTTGGGTGCAGCTGACCGCTTCTGGGGGAAAACAAGAGGAGAGCGAGAGAGCTCCTTACCAACAAATGACTGACCAGAGAGGGGGAACACATTAAGAAGCAATATATCTTATGCAGGCCAAGAAGTCTGAGTACCTCAGCCAATGGGGAAAAGGAGATTGTGTACCTCAATTAGGAAAATAGGATAAAAGGAGGCTGATCCCTCCAGTAATTTGAAAGACCCCATAGGGATATGCCTGGTGGACTCTCCCTTTATTCAAATAAAGTTTTAGGACTCCTCTGTCTCCTTTGTGGACATTCAGTTCTTGACAGCAAGATTTTTCGCACACCTTGGGGCTCATCTGGGATCCTCCCACCTTCTGAGGATGGCAGATGGCGATTGGGGTCAACAGCTTGCCTCACCAAAACTTTCAGTGATCAACTCCCCTCGACAGCAACCGGCACTGGGCTGCCAAGACTGTCCAGAGACAGACAAGCAGGGGATCAGGAGGATCTGCAGGTAAGATCTGGGGGGAGGCCATCCTCAAGTAGTCTGATGGAAAGGACTAGGTCCGATGGAAAGGACCTGTAGGTAGTGCCAGCATCTGATGGAAAGGACTAGGTCTGAGGAGAGGAAAAAAAAACATTGAAATTGCACTGGTGAGTAATATGGTGACAAAAGGCAGTAATGGCAAAGTGAAAGGATGCCCAGGGTGGGCAGTAGTAGTAAAAGGGCGCCCAGGGTGGGCAATAATGGTAACTCCTTATAACGTTGAGAGTCCCCTGTACACACAGGGTGCTATAGCATTTTACTTTATTTTATCTTTCTTTGCTTTGTTTTTTTTTTTTTTTTTTTTTCTGCGACGAGGGAGTTGCACTATTTGCCAGTTGCTAATCACGAATTGGTCAGCTCATCACTGTAACAATTGAGACAGTTAATGTTGGATGTTAACAGAAAGATCTCTGCACCAGTGAATAAGAATCAACTAACCGAATCCCCTCTGAATTATTTTATTGTCTCTTTTAATGACTCTACACAACAGTAAAATTTGGCATAATCATGGAATTACGGAATAGTTGAGGTTGGAAGGGACCTCGAGAGATCATCTAGTCCAACCCCCTACTCCAACAGGGACACCTAGAGGACATGGCACAGGGTGGCATCCAGGTGGGTTTGGAAGATCTCTAGAGAAGGAGACTCCACAGCCTCTCTGGGCAGCAAAATAAGAGGGGCTCAATAGGTTCTAGGGAATGAAAGTGTAAAGTAACTGAGAGAATGTGTGAGAGCGTGTTAAGGACTGACTGGGGCACCTGTCGGCTGCTGAGCTCCTTGCTGCGAGAGGACTTTCTGTCCCAGCAGCTAAAGACCTGGGTGGTGTGAATGCAGTCCCTGACAGTTTGAGCGAGACTTGAGTGCGTGTCCAAGGACCAACCGGGGCAACTGTTGGCAACTGAGCTGCCTATTGCGCGAGGGCTTTCTGTCCCAGCAGTTAAAGACTCGGTGGAGAGCACACGGTCCTTGGCAACCTGACTGACTGAGCAACATGCGTAAAGTGTCTTTGCAGGAACTAATGAGGAGCCGCAGAGGTGGTCAAGGGTCTGACTGGGCATGGGATGTGTCCTCCATTGCCTGTAGAATAGAAGAAGTCCAAGGCAAATTAAAGGATGGCAAAGGAAAAAGTCAAAAATAAAAACAGTATCCTATTTCACAGAAGGGAAGGAAAGTGTTACAACCCATTACAGAGTGCCTGCTGGGGGCAGGCCTTTGAATGGGAGTAAGAGGAGGGATGAAAAAAAAATGGACGATTGACATGGACGCTCCTCCCAAAAGGATACACCAAGTAGTCCTATTTGGACTTGCAGAAAGTATTGAAGATATTTATACCACCCCTAGGAGCTGGTAATTTCAGTATGTGGATGACTTGCTCCTATGAGGGGAACTGGAAGGAGTCTTGAAGGAAGCCATTGTGAAGTGTTTCTTTTTTTTTTTTAGGGGAAGAGTTGTGCTCAAAAAGGGCTTAGAGTGTTGGAAAAGACACTCTAATGCAGGACACAAATGGAGGAAAGAAGGGTCAAATGTTTGGGACACGTTTTGTCCAAAGGTTTACAATGTTATTGACTCATAAAGAATTTAGGGAATTTTAGAAATACCATCATGCAGGACTAAGAAAGTACTGTGACAATTTCTAGGGCTAGTAGGCAATATGTGGCCAGAATACTTTGTCTTGTAAAATCTTTCCGACAGAAAGCCCAGCTGGCACAGACCCTACTCTTGGATTTTGCAGTCTTAAGATCCAACCAGGAGATTGAGTCTTGGTCAAAGAGTGGAAAGAAGTACTGCTGATGGCAGAGCAGCGGAGACCACATCACATACTGCTAACCCACAGGAACATCTGAGCACAGATAGACTCATTATGCCAGAGTTAAGATTCCCAAGGTGCCAGAAAGCTGGACATCTCAATTAGAAGAAAAGGACAGAAAGCCCTGGAGACTTTATGTAGAAACACAGCTGCATGCGATCAAAAGAACTGAGAATGACATGCCTAACCGTGATATACATACTTTTGTATTGCTGGCCTGGAGCGGGTTGGGAGATTGTTGGTCCCAGGGGAAGAAATGGCTAGAGTCTTTAATCTCACTAAGTGTTGAGTCTGTGGGAGTCTGGGAGGGTCCAAAGACTGGTCATGGGTGGCCAGCCCAATCGAACCCAGGTGGTTGATCAGTAGTCTGAGTGAAGTCCGTAAGTAACAGTATGGTATTTTTGAATAAAGAGGGAACTCCATAGAAGTTTTGCGGAATTTGATATCCGCAAAAAGAGATTTACCACCTAAACAAAACAAGGGAAAGAGGTGTGTATATGGGAAAGAGCACTTGGGAATGGACACTATCTCTTGGATATGATTGTCTCTACTCAGGTTGTAAATCAGTCGATTGTATCAAGTATCAATGGAAGTAGAACCAAACCCATGTAAAACACTGATGATTCCTGGGTAAGGTGTTTGTATTTTAATTTCCAGGGAGCTGACTGTGTCAGGGTGTTTGCAGATCGGTGATTCAAACTTAAGAACTTTGACTGCCAAGCAGGCAAGAGCATCGATAAGAAATACGAAGCATGGAGATTTCAGTGAGTTTGGCAACACCAGAATGGGACTAGGACCTTCTTCCAAAGTTTCTGCTCCAGTACCAACCAGTCAGAGTACAATTTTACCTGGTAGGTAGATGCAGGAGCATGGAGGTGTGAATATGAAAGGGGTACAGGATATATTGTGGTAGGGAGCCCTTTGGGGAGATAAAATACCTTATATTATGATGCCCCAAAAGCTGGAAGTACTTGGAAGGGTCCCTCCCGAGAGGCCTGATGGACTCTCCCTTTATTCAAATAAAGTTGTAGCTCTATCTCCTTTGTGGTCATTTGATTCTTGACAGCAAGATTTTCCGCACAGAAAAGATCTTTGGAGATCATCTAGTGCATCCACCCTTCACCTAGAATAGGTCATACATGATCACGTTCAGGTGGGTTTTGAATATATCCGAAGAAGAAGACTCCACAGTCTCTCTGGACAGCCTGTCCCAGTGCTCTGTCACCTTCACAATCAATAAGTTTTTTTCTTATATTGAAATGGAACTTCCTGTGTTCCAGTTTGACTGCTGCCTGTTATCCTATGGCTGAGTGTCACTGGGCGTAGTCTGGTCCCATCCTCTTGACACCTTCTCTTAAGGTATTTATATACACTGGTAAGATCTCCTCTCAGTCTTCTCTCATCTTAGCTGAACAAGCTCAGCTCTCTCAGCCTCTCCTTATATGGAGAGATGGTCCCTAACCCTAATTATCCTTGTGGTCCTCCACTGGATTCCTACCCAGTTCCACGTCTCCCAAAAAACACAGATTCTTCCTAACCAGGTTTGTTTTCTCTAATGGAAAAAAAAAACATATTTTTCAGTTTTCAGAGCTAATATGTCCTCATGAACCAGGGTGGTTGTTGTGTTTTCAGAAGTATATGATCCATGTGTTTCATATATGCTCTGAAATGAATATGATTTGAATTTAGATAATAGGGTAAAAATTAATTTTCCTACTCTGCCATTTTCACAAAAGCAAAGAATCCTTTCCTGAATCTTCAAGAAAATATTTTATGCTACATATGCTTCTTAAAGTTTACAAAATAGTACTTTTAAATGATTTTAAATCAATATTTTTTTCTCTCCTGTTAGGTATATGACATTTAGCATCTTTTGTTGATTTTAAATATTTAGTTTATGGATTTTTTTTAAGCAAGAAGAGTAGAAGGTCTTACTTTTCAACTCATTATTATACATTTATTTAAAACAGCACACCACTAATTAGAGCCAACTACAAAACTATCAATATGTCTGTGACATTGTACGGAAAATTTGGCTGTCAAGAACTGAATGTCCAAAAAGGAGACAGAGGAGTCCTAAAACTTTATTTGAATAAAGAGAGAGTCTACACGGGCATACCCTTTGGCATCTGTCAAATTGCTGGAGGACACAGTCCCCTTTTATCCTATTTTCCTGACTGAGGTACGCCTTCTTCTTTTCCCCATTCACCAAGGTACTCAGAAGTTACAGACTTCTCGGCCTGCCTAACCAAACTCCCTGCCTCCTTCCTCCTGTCCTCACCTGAGGTCAGCTGACTCCTTTGCCCCCTTGCCAAAGACTGTGGAGTAATTCCCTCATTTGTAAAATCATCCCACTCTTGGCATATGCTCCTTTGTGTCACTCACTCTTGACTCTGGTCAGTCCGCCTCGCCCCGCGTATACGCCTTTGTCCCACTCCTCAGCCAAAGAATACTGGGTCACTCCCTTGTTTGTAAAGACACAAACTTGTGTGTTACGCTCAGCACTGACTTCCAGCAGTTCTGAGACCAGACTGCATTAGTATGCTTAGTATATCTTTGCAAGAACATCTTAGAAAAACTCTGGCATGTTACTGAAGCAAGCTGTCTGAAAGCAATGTGAGAGGTGAGAAACCAACAAATGCTGGAACTATGTGCACATGGCTGTGATCCGACACCAAATTGGAGCAGAACCTGAAGAAACTGAAATAGATTTATTTATTATTTATTTTCTCCCCACCCTCCTATAGTCACTAAGCCAAAAACCAAGATCTTTTTTTCTTTCTTGTGATGCTTTGAATTTGACCTCATCTTGTTTTCTGTGTAGATGTCTAATAGCTGTGTTAGGCTGTTTCACACTTATTTTAGTAGATGTTTTAGACATTTTTATGAACATGTGTAAAAATAGCTTGTATACAAGGTAAACCAGCTATCTGTAGGCAGCCAGATATTCATGATCCATCAACATGTGCTCTATTTCAAGACTTTCTCATCAAATAAGGTTGTAGACTTTGAGTATTAATCATAGGGAAAATATTTGCTGCATGTCTGTGCTGTTCATATGCTTTTATATTATGTTTAGTGGTGTTATGCAGTGCATTGTACTTTTAGAACTGGACTTTTTGCTGTATGTCTTTTACTACTGTTAAATGTAGACTTTTGGCTGTTCCTTGCATTTGCATCTTCATCATCAAAGAAAATTTGGTGAATTTTTTTCTGTTTTAGAAAACAAGGCAATGATAGCAATGTACTTAGCATGGCTGTAACTAGAGTACTTGACAGCTTGATGTTCAAATGTTTGTTGCTACAAGTAAAGAAGAAAGACAAGAAGAGTGAGAAAGAAATAAGAGTATGTGTTCTGCAGGTGAGGAAACTGGTGGAGTTGCTCTTTTCCAAGGTATAAAGCTGATCAATGCAAAGACTAGTATGGAGATGGGTCTCCTGGCTTGTCTAACACTAATATGATCATTATTTTGTATCTGAAACTGTTAAGATACTGTTTTCTTTTCAACTGATACTAAACCACAAAAGCTAAATCGCTTGGTGTCAGTTGACAATTCCTTTTGTGCTAAGTTTTAGCTACAAAGTCAATATGCTTATTGATAGCCACAGTATCAGTAACAGTGTTTTAAAATATTGTTTTGAATTAAGGAGGTGTGGTGAGTGGTAGGAGAGAAAAAAAGTATATGGTTCAAAAATATTTGTAATTTAAAAGAAATAGTACTGCATTTGTTTTAAATGATCATCACACTCCTTTTTTATCAGTCAAATTTGGATGAACTCTGATTTGGTCAACATACAATTTCTGGCACAGAAAATAGACAAAGAGTCAGGAGTTATTTAAATTAGGAGCTGAGGAAGGCAGACAGGTATTGAGGAGCTTTTAGGTCAGGCAGATACATTAATAAAACTGGGATGCTTTTCAGCACGATAGGGAAGAGAAAGGGCAACACAGCTGAACTAGAGGATGAACAGATGGAGATCACAGAGTCAGAGCACAGAGGTAAAGCAAACATGTCAAACTGAAAGCTGAAAGGAATGAAGAGAGAGAAAAAAGAGAAAAAACAAAAAACAACAACAACAAAAAAAACCCAAAATAAAACCTTCTTGTGGGGCAAAGGCAGAGCCAACAACAACCTAGCAGCACCACAGCCCCTGCTCCATCTCAAGGTGGGCCCCTGCCCCTGAGGTGAATCTTATGTTTCCCTGCCCCCTCCCCCCCCCCCAATATCTTTACCTTCACCAGGTGATCCTTGTTAACCTCTAAAGGTTGGCCTTAGAAAATCCTTTAATTCATCAAATAGTCAGATCAAGTAATCAGATTATTTTCACCCCTGACCAACCTTTCTTCTTATGCCTACATAGCTTTTGTTGTCTGTGCATCTGTATGAGAAGCTACAAAGTAAGAAGTGCTTGACTGTTGCCCAACATTTCTGAGGCCTGGCAGTCTGGAAGGATATGGTGAACATCTGGGATGCTTGATTTATGACTACAAGCAGAATGGATTAGTTCAAGATTTGGAAGTAGTTGTTCTGTGCTTCAGTTGAACTGAGAAAGGAAATATGTGGCAGTCATAAGAGTCTGACTGTTTCAACAAACTTTTCTGCATACTTTGGTGTATAGTTGTTCTACATTGCAATATAAGTGCTCAGAGAAGCAGGGTTAAGTTTACAGATTTAGCCTTATCGTTCACACTTTTGGAATACTGCTCTGATAGTTAGGTGTTCACTTAATATGGGGTTGTTGTTTTTCAGTGGAATTATAATACATATTTTCTACAGAGGCCTATCTAGCAAAGCCTGTTTTATTGAATGCAAGATATTTATTCTATATAAACTGTCCTGCTATATAATAAAGTTACTGACAGTTCTCTTAACTCTCTACAACAATGAAATACTAATTATTCTGTCTCTGCCATAGCGTTTAATAAAGATACTTTTATTGCAGAGCTTCTCTAATCCTAGTGGGACAATGATCTCCTTTTACAGATAGAATTCAGAAAAAATAGTCACAGTGAAAGATACTCTAAGGCAGGAGATGCTAACTGTGGAATTAATGGGAGATGATGTCATATACAAATTAGTTTATTCAGAAGCCATGCAGACTCTGTAGTTCTATGTTAGAGTAACATGAAAGGAGTTGATTTATGTCCTTGTTGCACAGGGCACTCTGCACTGCTGTTCGCCTCTTTCATATCAGGTTGAAAACCCTCGTCCTCAGAAACCCAATAAATGGGAAAAGGAATATTATTCCTGCAGTGCTTCAGAAAACAATATTATGCTATTTCTGTCCCTGTATTATGTGAAATTGATGATTTCTTAGTGTTAATTTTCTTCCATGTCTTTAGTCCTTAAAAAAAAATCTGGAGACCCAGGAAAATGCTTGACTGGAACTAGAGACAAGACTGTCCACTGCAGTCTGAGACTGTGGAATAGTCTCATATGGTGTTAGACATATGACTATTTTCCAATGTTTCCAATAATAATAATAACAATGTTTCCAATACTGCACAGTCCTGAAAGGCTACTGCTATGTAAAATTATTCCTCGTTTCTCTCTCTCCAACTGAATTGGTCAGCTTAGGTCTTCGGATGTATTGTGTAGCTAGCCTACCAGTTGAATTTCTAGCATGGTTCTGACAGAACGGGAAGAGAAATAATGAGCGGGACAGAGAACCAGGAGGAATTGTGTCTATAACACCCGTCTGAGGGAAAAATATGCTAGAATGGGCATGCTTAAGGTAGAAGACCCTCATTTTCTTTATCTGCTCCCAGCTCCTCTTCAGTGAACAGAATGTGCAGAGCACAGCATCATCTCAGTTACCTGAGCTGGAGGTAACTAGTCTGCTTATTAAACAAGGAGTTGTCTCACCGTCCTCTGACTTTGAAAGTCTGAAGCTGCCAGCTAGTTTTCTGGATGTAGTAGATCCTCTTATCTGGGTTTATCTTGTCTGGGAACTTTTCATCTTTCTGTTGCCATTTTGAAAACATCAGTTTTCAAAAGAGAGGCAACATGGTATAGATAAACAAGCTGTCTGCATATACGGGATTTAAGGTTGCTCAGAGATGCTGTGTCACTTTTAGTGCTAGAGGATGAGGACTATTTTGTAGCTTTCTGTCAGCTAAGCAACTCCTCGGTTTTGTGCAAATAAAAATCTTTAAGTTCTTCCAATTGAGACATGGCTAGATTAAGGCTAAACTATGGCTACCACAGAGAGATTGAGCACCTCAAATTGACTCTGTAGAAGTGGAGAGAACGTGCAAAGGCACAGGGCAGGAGGCCTATATTGCATCCTCCTGGAGGATATTCTCTCAGTCTCTTTCTCATGTTGACTGTGAGGGGAACTTATGGAAATGCCCAGCCTCACCGAAGGTTACCTTAGCCTGGAGTACGTTCCCACTTTGTGCCATAGGTTTGTATGAACCTATGGAGACCTGTGAAGCTTTGCTTTCAGGAGTTATGGTTACTTATCTAGAAGAAAATTGATGATATTTCTTGAGCTTAGCCAGACAGTTTTATTTTACCTCATGCTAAAGCAGCAGAAAGACTTGGCCATTACCAAAGCGTGGAGATAATGCCACACAATTGTCTCAAAAGCCCCCTGCACAGAGTGTCTCTGAAATTCAAATGGGGAGAGTCTGTTCATGGCAAAAAAGGAGTAAAAACAGGTAACATTTAATTCTTGTGTTATTCATACATGTCTTAAACCTTGAAGGATAATTTGCTGAACATACCCTCTCAACATGTGGATGATGTGTAACACAAAAGTCACAAGCAAGTAGCTTGATGCTTCTAGCTAGCTATTCAAAGCTACCTTCAGTGTCTTTTTTGTCTTGTAATCTTCTGAAGAGCTCTTTATTTGAACACCAACAAGAATGCTTGAAACTGAGTGGGATCTCCTTGACTATTAAGCAGTCCTAATAGCAATATTAACACTTTATAATGTTAGTCTGTTTTAATGTGTTCACAAAGGAAACAAGCAGTAATTATTTCTAAATATCTTTGGAAAGAACTGGCCTTTCTTCTGATTAACAGGTTCGTTTGTTGAAAGGGGTATGAAAATGAGGCAAATGTTAGATTTTTTTGCTGCTAAGAGTCTGGACATGTTCAAGTTACAAGGTCTAGCAAAGGAGTAATACTGTCTAATGCTCACAGAGGTTTTCACTTGGGCCTTAAAGGACACCTTAAAGGACAATGAAGCAGAGCATTAAAGGCTAGGTAGGGCAAAGTAGACCTTTCTGAGTCAAAGAGGGCCTATTATGATGGTTAACAACTAGCAAGATAGAAGCTTTTTGCAGATGTCTTCATAGCCTGAGGGAAACAGCATTCTGAACCTAGCAGTGTCAGACCAGGGAGCCTAAGAATGATCAGATCTTCTGAGCTCATGAAGCCTGAGAACACTTTAAGGTAAGGTAGAGTAATCTGTGCCAAGGCCCAGGCCCATAGCTCTTGCATCCTTATACAGGAAAATGAGCTTGGTGTTTCTGTTTAGCTGAAAAGACTTGATGTGAAACTTTCATAAGCCTTTAGACCTTATGGAAATGTTACCTTTAGGAAAACAGAGTTTCGTGTGTGTGGTGTTTTAATTTATTTATTTATTTCTATTTTTAAACAGCATGCAATGAAGGGGATAACTGATACAATCTTTGTGAGGGCAACAGTTTGGTACTACTGACTGAGAAGCATGTTTGATTTTTTCAGTTCAATATAGACTGAATCATATCACATAATCAAATGATTCAGTAACATCTCAAATTTTGAAAAGATCTGGTGGATTGATGGGGGAAAATAGGATTTTGAGTCAAAAATATGTCAGGGTTTGGTTGGCACAAGCTAAAGGCTTTGCTGAGAGAAATGTTTATGCTCTATTGTCAAAATACAAACAAATTATGACTGAATAGTCCAGTTCCTTCTCATCAAGTCATTAATCCTTAGCTCTTAAAAATAATTTGTTGTCTCTGAACAGGTCAGGTTTTCTGATATGAGGGTGGAAGTAGACTGTTCTGTTTTCAGAACAGAGCTGAGAGAGGATAAATTGTTTAAGTCTTCCTGCTGAGTACTTTCTCTGCTGAAATCCAGTCTGTGACCACTGCTGGTCTGATTCACAAGAGCAAATAATGGAACAAAAGTGTTTAATGTTTTGTTTTGTAGAACCCTAGCAAGGAATCCTGTATTGACTAAATTAGCAGACTAGATTCTATAGGTGAACAGACTGTCAAGATTGGAATGATTGCCCAAAATGACAACTTCATTTAGCTTGGATTGGTGATAAAAGGGAAATTTTGGATTGTATTTGGGTAACAATAATCTGAAATAACAAACACAGCTGTAGCAGATTTACCTGTATTTTGATACTGTTTTATTATTTCCCAGAAAATATTTCAGAGTTCACCGTGCCAGCCAAGAAACAACTTGTTTCTTGCCATAAAAGAAACAACTTGTTTCTTGCCGTAAAAGTTTGTGTTTGTTTAAACAATGTGTAGCTAAGTTGTTACTCTAGGATGGAAGGGAAGAAACTAACAGGGAAGGAGTATGAGGATTGAGAAGTGGGTTAAGAATGAAATAATTGTTTTAAACTGAGGTGATTTTGAATGGTTTTGAAGTATCTGATGAGATTTAAATTCTCTTGACATTTAGGAGGATATGTAGGCTTTTGTGCTTCTTCCCATCTTTATGCTCTGCTTTGATTATTTCTGTTTCTGAGAAAGGACTGTTTGAAAAGCAGCCACAATATGTTTGGTTGTTGGAGCTGGCTGAAATATGACTGTATCATGGAGTGACTTGTTATCCTGCTTTCTGAGACACTTATGTCTTCCTCTTGAATTCTAGGGTTAACCTCTGTCTTAAAATAAATAAGTACAATTTCAGTAGGCTTTAATCTATGTTCTTTTTACATTTCTCTTTTACATTCCTCAAAAAGGAATGATAGCTCATTTACTAGTAGCTGCTGTTGCGAGAGCTACAGGAGTTTTTAGCTATATAAGGCAATATATTTGGCCTATATTTGATTATCTCTTATAGATGGGAAAATATCTGATGGCTTCCCTTGGAAGTCAGAGTGTGGAGGAGGAATAGCTGGATTTTTGTAGATACTTCCTCTCTTTTGTTGTCAATGCAAGCTGCATTGTATACCAGAAAGTCTAATTTTGTGCCTTTTTAGAAGTATGGATTTCTGTTTGTTTGTTTGTTTGTTTTGCTTATTTTGGTAGCTATAGTTTCTTTTAAAGATATCTGAAACTGTATTGAGAAAATAATTTGTAAAGTGATTTCCCTTTTTATGTAATTCTTGATTAACAATTGCTGANTTTTTTTGTTTTGCTTATTTTGGTAGCTACCAGCAATAATAGTTTCTTTTAAAGATATCTGAAAGTGTATTGAGAAAATAATTTGTAAAGTGATTTCCCTTTTTATGTAATTCTTGATTAACAATTGCTGAGGCCAAGTGAAAAGTTGTCATGTTTTGTTTCTTCTCTTTCAGAAAAGGTCTATCAGAACAGGCAGATCTTACACTCTGACCTGCTGGTCAGTGGATTTTTAACCTCTGGGTGAATTGGCTAGAAAAAAACAGTTTGAGTCAAAGGGGAGGGGAAGTGAGTGCTGTGTTCCAGGAAGCAGCTGTGATGGTCATTGTTACCAGCCCTGATGTCACCTCCTTTGAAGACAGGGTTCAAGAGCTTTTGCAAGCTCAAAAATATCTTGCTGCTGCTGTTGACTCTCTATCCTGCAAAAAACAGATGGCCCCATCTGTGATATGCCTTTGCTGTCAGGATTGGCAGGGCTTAAATATCAGAATATTCTTTTGTCTTGCAAGCCAAATGGCTGCTACCCTGTGCTGTCTTGGTACTCAATTGCTTCACACATAAGGGCAATAGGAAGACAGTGGTACTTTTATTCTCCTGCTGCCTTTTCATTATCATATAGATTTTAGTACCTCTGAGGTGTTACAGATTGATCCTGAGTTTTGAGCTTATAATCCTGTTTTAGCGGGACTAATGTCTCTCTTGTTAATATCATTTTAAGAACTAGAAGGTAGCCTTTGCTGTAATTAAAGGAGTTGCAATTGTGTTTACAGTTCTGTGGATCTCAAGATGAACAAGGATGGTTGGTACAGTTGTGTGTTACTGAGTATTGGTTCTGAAGAACTTCGTTTGAAGGAGTTCTTGTGCAAAGAGAGGGTTTTATCTGAGGACAAGTAAAAGTTTAAGAATGCTCGAAAGAAATTGTTACATTCTGGAGACTCTGCATAGCTGTGGTTAATGCTTTTAATTTAAAATACTTCTTTATATTCTGCTCCTGCTGGTGAGTGCACTGGAAGGACTCATAAGAAAGTTGTGACTAGAGCTATGGGACCATGTTTTCCCTCAGTTTTCATGGAGTGAATTTTAGGAAACTGATGTTTCTGTGAGGAAACAGAAGCGTAGAAATGTTAAAGAAGATTAAAAAGGAGAGGGCATCTCTCCAACACACAGCCTATGTTGTTGTTGCATTTAATTTGTGTAGCTGAAGTGTCAGTGCTCAATGTGTCACTCTAGCTCAGTATCTCTGGCTGCTCTGGAATGAACAGCTGTCACCATTGTGGTTGGTTACAAAATGTGCTTATTAAAATCAAATAGGGTGGTGCAGATATACTCACAGTACACAATAAAAGAGGAATCCCTGGAAGCTGGGTAAGGAGGAAATTTGAAAGCAGAGGATTGAAAAGCTTTTTGGATAAATTCTGTGCAAGGCCTGAACATGTAGTTGATCTATCAATCTTCGCACCTGTCTTTCATTCTCTTTAGTTTCATGGGGCACAAGAGAATTAAAAGCAGAGCTTGGTTCAAAACTGAACTTTGCTGAGCTTCAGCAGGTTGGTAGTGGGGCCTGCACAACAAAACTTGGGGTAAGCAAATGGGAAGAATCATCTGAAGCATCCAGATCCTGACTTTTTGAGGAAGTCTTTTGATATCTATCTATAGTAATGAAGCCTGGCTTTCTACCTATAGCAATTCCTCCCTATAGCAAAAGAGAAAGGGTTGAAAAAAGAAAAACTTGTTAACTGATAGGATAAAGAAGTTCAAATGAGTTGTGTCAGGATCCCTGGGCAATCAAAGCTGTAGTAGACCTTGAAGCTCTGTTTTGAACAAAATAGTTGGTGACCAAAAAAGAGAATTAAATATTTTTCTCCTCCATTTTTTTTCACTTAAGTTTTTTATCTGTGTTATGTTGCTTAAAATTACAAGCATATCATGTACATGTAGCATTCTTTTAGATATATGCGCTACTTTAGATAGAAATGTTGAGAACAAAATAGATACCAGAGTACAAAGGCAGGTTATATTAATATTTCTGAAGAGATTAATTCATCTGGAGTGATTTAAGAAGGCTGACTTCTCCTTTACAAGATAAACTAGTGTATCAACCTTTAGAGATCATCTAGTCCAACCCCTCTGCATACACACGGTCCTCTAGAGCATGTTACACAGAATTGCATCCAAGTGGGTTTTGAGTATCTCCCGAGAAGGAGATTCCACACCCTTTCTTGGCAACCTATTCCAGTGCTCTGGAACCCTTCCTGTCAAGAAATTTTTCCTTAAGTTCCTGTGGAACTTCTGGTACTTCAGTTTGTGGCTGTTTCCTTTTGTCATATTGCTGGCCACCACTCCCACTGGAGTTCTTCTGACTTTGGCTGTATGACACTGATTGCCTTGTCCATGTAACATTCCCCTTCTCCCTTGCAGAAATGAGGTCTATCTATATGATTGCACTTTCATTTTTTCCTACCAATTCAAGTAAAATTAACACACAATAGAGGAAAAATATTTTGGATAGTGTTTTTTCCTTCTCATTTTGACAAAATAAAATTTTCCTGAAATGCGTTTAAGTTAGTATTTCGAGTAGAGCAGATGGCTAAGGAGCAAATTCTACAATGTAGGCATAGTCTCAGGAAGAGCTTTATAGATGATTCATTTTAGTGATGGATCTTGTGAACCTAGTTCGTGGACTATGCACAGAGTCTTCATGAGGGTCAAGTAGGGTGAGAGGTCATAAGGAGAACTAAGCTCCTTCCCACTAAGGGATCTAAAATGTTTGCAAGACAGCATAGAAATGAGGTGATGCAATCATGACTGTTCAGTCACTGGGCAGAAATGCTGCTGTATGTGGTACTAGATGCAGTGGCAGAAAGGCCTGCTAAGCAGTTTATCTGGAAAAAAAAAGATGTAAGAAATGAACAAGGGAAGATAACGGCTTCATATTAGAAATAACTCTTTTTCAAGTACACAGAGTCATAAAATCACAGAATGGTTAAGGTTGAAAGGGACCTCTAGAGATCACCTAGTCAACCCCCCCCTGCTCAAGCAGGGACACCCAGAGCACATGGCACAGGGTCGCATCCAGGCAGGTTTTGAAGAGCTCCAGAGAAGGAGATTCCACAATCTCTCTGAACAGCCTGTTCCAGTGCTCTGTCACCCTCACAGTCAAGAAGTTCTTCCTCACATGGACATGGAATTTCCTGTGTTTAAACTTGTACCTGTTATCCCTTGTCCTATCAGTGGCCGCCACCGAGAAGAGTTTGGCTCCATCCTCCCTACATTCACTCCTCAGGTACTTACATGTATTGATCAGATCTCCTCTCAGTCTCGGTCTTCTCTTCTCTAGGCCCAGCTCACTTAGTCTTTCCTCATAAGATCGATGTTCCAGTCCCTTAATCATCCTCTTTTCAACAGGTCAACCCCTAAATTGTACTGATACCTGACGTTATTCCTTCCCAGTTGCAGGACCCTGCCCTTGTCCTTGTTGAACCTCATGAGGTTCCTCTCTGCCCAACTCTCCAACTTGTCTAGGTCCCTCTGACTGGTGGCACGGTCCTCGGGAGTGTCGGCCACTCCACTCAGTTTGGTGTAGTCGGCAAACTTGCTGAGGGTGCACTCTGTTCCCTCGTCCAAGTAATTGATGAACAAGTTAAACAGTATTGAGCCCAGTGCTGACCCCTGGGGGACACCACTGGCCATAGGTCTCCAACTAGACTCGGTCCCTTTTATCACGTCCCTCTGAGCTCTGCCATCCAGCCAGCTCTCAATCCACTTCACTGTCCACTCATCCAAACCACACTTCCTGAGCTTTTCTATGAGGGTGTTATGGGAGACTGGGTAGGATACTTATAGTAGGTGGGTGTTTAATAGCCTTTTTAGATATAAAAATCACATTGTGGTGGTTCCAAAACTATGGCTGATGGGTGTAATCCCAATGATCAATAATCTGACCTGCTATTAGAAAGCAACCACCGGGAGCTGTATATACAAAGTATGATTTGACTAGTGCGAGAGAAGCAAATTTAGCTTAGCTATTTAAGTCATTTTATGTTTAAGGTTGGATGCTGCCTCTGCACAAGCCCTGTCTATCCTGAGGGGAGCTCACCTNGACTAGTGCCAGAGAAGCAAATTTAGCTTAGCTATTTTAGCTTAGCATTTTATGTTTAAGGTTGGATGCTGCCTCTGCATAAGCCCTGTCTATCCTGAGGGGAGCTCACCTTCCATCTGGGGTATCTGGTATCCATAAAATTTGAGGAGCTCAGAAATACATGTGTTATCTCTAGATAAAATATGAAATGGAGGTTTTTACTAGAAGAGGTACAAAATGGATGTGTAAACAGACAGTTGCTCAATTAGGTACTTTGTTAAGAAACCACATTTGGTTTATGGCAGTCTAAATATTCGCTAGCTTTCTACTCTACGGATAAGAAACAGAAGTGCCTTATGAATTGTCTTTGGTCTGGTTGCCAGCATAGCAAAAGTAGCTGTATTACGTTCACTTGCTCCACATCTAGAATATTTTCTTCTAAGTATCAGCTAGAAGGATGGTGTTTAATTTCTCTAAATATCTTTTGGTGTCAGAGAGAAGAATGAATTTGAATTCCCTCTGTGAAGAAATTGTGCAGTGCATTGTTTAGAGAACTGAAATCACAATAGTATTCATTTTTTTTGTATTTCAGATCTGAATTTTGTCCAGAATGATCTGGATGTTGTCCAGAATGTCCAAGCAAGTTTATAATTTTTCTGTTTGCAGGCATTCAGATTTTAGAACTTTGAAATGATCTGGGGAGGATTTGGGTGGGAGGGGTAGGGCTATGGCTATGTTTTCAATCCCTTTGTTCCATTTTTAATGTCATTTTGAAAGAAAAAACATCCAAATGCCTTGTGATATTTTCCTCTATTGTCAAATGCTTAGAAAATTAAACAGTTAGATTTGGCTTTTGAGGTGATCCTCTGATGGTTCTTCGATGGTAAATAGTTTTTGTTCCAGAAAAAGTTAACCCTGCTGCTTTTTCATGAGGAGGGAGAAATAATTGCCATGTTTTGTTTTTCTCATTAGTGTGTTGGCCTATGTTCAGTATAGGCAACAGTAGCTTTTTTTCTTTTTTTTCTTTTTTCAGTTTCTTTTACTTTGCCCTCCTCCCACCGCCTGGGCATTCACCAGACATCTTCAGATGTGTTTGGTTTATTATTTTATTTTAAATGTTAAGCTGTTTTCTTTTTGTTGTTTTTCCTGTTTATCCTCTGATATTTGAAGGACTCCTATACAATTAGCAGATTGCTATCAAGTAAGTTAAAATCAAAAGGTGACCTTATTTTTGACCAAAGGAAATGCAAGTGTGTTCTTTTTCTTTGTGATCCTTAAAGTGTTTATAGATGGATTTTATCAAGGGAAGCTTTTTCATTTCTATAGACTATTGATTCCTTTAAGATGGCAGTGGCAGTTACGTTCTGTAGGTAGCTATCTTTCCTGAAGGCAGAGGCATAAAATTTAATAGACTAATGCAGTGAAATATTGTGATGAGGTATGCCACAAAATAGAACATTCATTTCGTTTGACCTCCCAGAAAATACTCCAGCAGGTTGCATCATTGTGACTAGATGTGGCAGGTTCCTACTAATGGAATGAGGGCAGAGGTTTTTTTTAAAGGACTTAGAGGGTCAGTGAGGGTTGCTCCCTCAGTTTAACCTGAAAAAATGTTATACATGTTTTAATTTCTTTGTGGGAAATGAAACCTCTTATGCATCTGTCAACTGTCTGGAAAGCAGTGATCAGGATTCTTTAAACTAGCTGGAGAGTACCCCTTTCCCATGCAGTAAAGATAGGTGGTGACACATCTTACTAGGATTTCAATGTCAGTCCTTGAGGAGGGTTCTGTGAGTGTGAACCTAAGCTCTGCTGCTCCATCAAGGCTCTTCTGCTGTGGCACAGGTGAGCAGAAAGGTGCCATTTTGGTTTACAGTGAGCACAGCTCAACATTTTTGTTTGGGGAAGCTGCTGCTTGTGGTGGCCCTGGCCGGATTGAGTTGTGTCTCCTAGTAACATTGTGATTTATTATTGGAGTTAGGCTTTTTAGGGTGGCAAGAGTTGCAGAAAGTTGCAGTGGAGTGGAAAACCAGAGCGGAACCCCGGGGAAAACAGTGGATACAACGCTTGGTACCAAGCCACAGCTTCCTATTTATGTCAATTAAGGGAACTAGAAAGGGCCTAGCCATTGAGATATCTAGGTTCTGACAGGAGCTTAGTGTCTGGTGCCAGCATGGAGTTCCTTATTACATCATGGTACCTCAGACCAATGCTAAAACAATGCTTCGTGGTCTCCCCATGTCCGGAATGAGTGGTGGCGGGGGGTGAGTGACACAATGCATTTCACTTGTGTGAAAGAAATAGTAATAGGTTTTATTGATATGGACAATGGTTTCACAATATTCTATGGCAAGGTCACTTATTATTTACTGCGTGGGGTACAAGATATACACAGCATTATCAAGAGACCTTCCCGTTGAGTCAGAGGGTTCAGATTGGACTCCCTGACTTTCCAAACTCCCTCTGAGAGGAGTCTGGGTGTGGCTGGATCCAGTCCTAGTCCCAGACCTGGTCAACGGTTTATGACCAAGGGATTTGTACACAGTTATGTCAGTAAAATACAAGTTCAAAAGAGAGCGTGCTGTAGTCACTTACTGTGAATCTGTTAGGATCTTTCAAGGATCTCCTAAATCCAAGGAGTATCCTTGAGAGGTGTACCTCATCAAGGCGAGATTCTGGCATGCAAGGTAAGTTTAATGGGCTCTTGGGCTGTCCCCATATTTATGGGGGATTGATTTATAGTCATTCTTTCATTTCAGAAAGCTTTTGGCTTATGTATGTTCAATTAGCCTTCTGTCCCCATCAGAATGCAGCCATCAGGACTGTTATTAATGGTTAATGTCTGAGTGGGGGAAGAGGTCATGGAGGCAACCACAAGGGTCACATTATGTCACTAAACAGGGCTATCTGTGAAAAGTCAGGTTGAGCTGGGGAAGGAGCACATCTTTCACACCCCAGCCTTCCCAACATCACCAAAATATCAACACCTTTAAAATACTGTAAGTACAAAAATATTTTAACAGATTAACAGGAGGTATTGCTCTGCAGTGCTGCACTGCTAGAGTCCAAAGCAAATGTTGAGAGAGATTATGAGAGATTATGAGCAGTTGTATTTTAAACAAGGTATGAGAATGTTGTTTCTCTTCACTTTTTGGTGGCAGTGGTGGAGAGAAGTGGGGCACTTATCTTTCACGACAAAAGTGCTAGAGTATTTCTTCAGGCTTCTGTTGTGCTACAGAAGTACATCAAAGGGCTTTGTTCCAGGGGAAAAGAATAACTAACCCAAATAGTAACAGCTAAAAATGTTTTATGGCTATAGGCTCTTGATGAAGCCTAGACCTGATTCAAATCTCTGTTCAGCACTGAGCATCGCAGACGTATTCCTTTCTTGAGATTTACATGAACCATGCTCTGTTCATGTAAAGGCGCTGTTACAGGTCAGGTGATAATAATGATCTACTGCATAGCTGATTGTGGCATCCAAAATAGAAATCCTTTGCTGACCTATCTCCTTGATAGAGAGTCTTATTTCTTTTTAATAGGTTGTCTTTTGCTGCTCTGCAAAAAGACCTGTCCATGACCTGGGTCTTAAAATTCACAACCAGCCCTGTCAACTTCCTGTTCTGTCCATGCTTCGGCTGTGACTAATTCTATCTGCATGCAGTATCTTTGTCCTACACAGGACAAAAAGTGTGTCTAAAGTTTTAGCTCACAGGGTCTATGGAATGCTCTGGAGAGTTGCTACATCAGCATGGTTTTTGAATATTGGTCTCTGATGTTTCCGGAGCTGAACCAAAATCTCTGTCACTAGCTGTTTCTCCTCCTGGAATAAACTACAACTATTTTGTTCTTCTCAAGTTTGCGCATTCCTTTCTATTTTAGTGGCTTGTCCTTTATTTGTTAAGTGAAATAGCTAGTTAAAAGGGAGAACACTTGGTTGATGTTGTTTTTCTCTCTTTTTTTTCCTTTTGTTTCTTGTATTTTGCTCCAGCACTTGGTCTGTGGTGTGAAGCTCAACAGACGGTAGCTTACTGTTTGCATCTGTTAGTGAGCAGAGAGGGGAAGGGCTCAGAGCAGCTTTACAGCCAGAGGTGGTGGAGAGAAGGGAGCACTCTGTGATACTAAAGAGGATGTGTTTGGCCTGATGCCATTATGATGACTGCACTTGGTTCAAATGCAGTTTTATAGGAAAAGTCTGTGGGTGTCTGTTCCCCCTCGATAAAGGTGGCCAGTAGAGCTGCACACTGGGTGTTCAGATTAAGCCATGGGAATAAATATGCCCAGAATTAAGATTTTTTTTTTTCCTACAGGTTCTGTTCTACGACTATTAACTTTAATTAATAGTCGAGGAGAGTTTTTACCTCTGTGGATTCTCTGTTGCCTTATAAACTAGAATTTTCTGCTGCATCATTTCCTTTGGTTGTAGTGCTCATAGGATCTCTCTCCTCTACTGAGCTGTCTATTCTTAGGAAATCTGCAGAAAACTGGCTACCTCAAAGATTTCTACCTTGTTGAGATCATCATTCCAGGTTTCAAAGTTGCTGTGGATACTGGCAGACAAGAGAAAGGAAAGAAGCACGATGCATATAGAGACAGATGAAAGTAAGGATTACATCAGTCTTGTTTCCATGGGAAGTATGGTTGAACAGAAACAGGTTAAACATTAAAAACAAACAAACAAACAAAAATGTGACTGTTGCTTTTGTCCTGGCTCTTTATCCCTGTTAGCAAGAACTATGTTTAACTGTTTTCATGCACCTACTCTTTGCTCTTTGGATGTTCAATACAGAGTTTTTGTGATGTTGAGGGGTTGGTGGAAAATAGATTGCTTGTTCTGGAGTACTGGTAGGCAGTGATTGAATACAGAAGTAGCATCCACTCACGCCTCTTTACTCATCAGTAAATAAAATCAAGCTTACTACAGCTGAGATGCATTCGCTAGTGTCTTCTGAACAGTTTGTCTTTCACTGTCTAGAGGTGAACCTGGGCAGCAATCTGTGAGTATGATAGCAGAGAAAAAGAGCAACACGGTTTGTGTTAATGCTGAGGCAACTCTCAGCCATTCACAGCTGTGAGAGAAAAACTGAAGAAGTGAGATGTATTACCAAAACAAACCATGAATGTGTCTAATGAATATTGTTATTTAATATTTGTTGCCTCTCCCAAACTTATTCTGTTTCCTACTCAACTTATTTCTCCTCTGCTTGAAACATTTCTTTGCTTTGATCACTGGATTAAGACCTTGGAATTGAGGGAATGTTACTGGTAAAGACTCTAAGAGAAAGTATTTCAGTCTTTCCAGGTCTCTGGCTGGTACTCAAATCATCATCCCTTAATAATCTAAGGAATCTTTAGTTAACTCAGCCCCTTTCGCTGTTGACAGCACTTGGCTGAGAGTTTTTATTCCTAATGAGTTTAGTTTACCAAAAGAATCTGAAAATAGTATTTAAAAAATCAGTAGGCAAATTCATGTAGCCCCAAACAGCTTTTTCCTTTGGGTCTTTCTAATTAAAAAAGGTCATAAAAAATATAGTGAGATTTGTTTCTGAATAGCACAAGAGACAAGATTCTATAGTGAATGTCTTCACCTCATTTGCAACTGCTGTCTTGCCACCTTCTGCAGAGCATACTTTTTATAGTGCTTAGAGGAATTTTAGGAAAGGGGAAGAGTCATTTAGAGAAACTAGGAGAAGAAGGGGTAAATAAACTTCAATGAGACATGTGAGGAATGAGAGAAATTATTAGTCTTTCTCCCTTTAAAGTAAAATAGGGATATTGCCTTTTTTATCTGTCATGCCTCTACAGTGCCCGGGTTGATGGTGGAGTGAGAAAGTAGACTCTAGTTATCCCAAAGGTAAAATATATCTTCATTCTCTCAGACACAGTCTACACCACCATTTCAGTAACCCTTCTCTGTCCCTTCAGTAGTGATGTCCAGAGCTGAACTTTAATGTCCAACTTCTGCTTTAAGAACTGCTCTACTGGTTGTTTTTTGTAATTCCTGTTGGCAAAGATCTCTGTTTCCATTCAGCTCCTGCTGGAAAGATTTCCCGTAAATTATTCAACTATCCCTAGCATTTCCCTGGCAAATGCTGCAATAAAATCTTTGAAGACGACCCAGATTGCACATAATATTTGTCTTCATTTGTATGTATTGTTCAGTGGCGCATAAAATGCCAGTAGGTGCCATTTAATGCATTGCTCTCTCTGACAATGCTTTTTTAATAGCTGCATTATGATCCTTGCTGCCCTCGCATAACCGCACCAGCTGCCTGTATGGATACCAGGGCAGTGACTCCACCAGAAACTCTTAATTTAAAATGCAAAAACTGGTGTTAAGCTCACAAAAGAGTAAAGCAAAGAGTGTAGGGGCTGCTGTCAAGGGGCAAGGATGGAGTATAGATTTTTCAGCTAGTTTCTGGTAGCCTGTTGTGCCTTGCTGAGTTTGTTTTTACAGCCTGAAAATGGCAGCCTGCCATTTTCACAGATGGACAGAAGGGCAAGCTGGAGACACACAGTATTGTGTGTCAGATGTTTCCGTTGGTGAGATATTCAAATAACAGTTAGCACTTACACCCATAGCCAGTAGTTGTTTGTTAGTTATGGAGTAAATGTACATGTTAAGAAAAGCTGGGATAGATGTTTAGTCTAATGTGATGATTCAGTGATTTCAGACACAGTGCCAAGATACAGTAGACTCTGAAACTATATAGCAAAAGATTTTGATTTACTGAGTTGCTTCAAATAATTTCTTAAATATGAATGTTTCCTCTGGGTATACCCTTCCTCTTTAATTGCCCCCACAAGAATAAATTAAACAGCCTAACAATCATCTTAGTGCTGCTTGCCTTTGCATTGAAAACTGTTTGCAAGACTCACTTTTATGTAGAGGGCTTATTTTATTTCAGTAAAATAGAATGTCAAGTTAATAAAAATGCAAAGAAAATGAATCTGCTGTGACTGAAAAACCAAGGCCAAATTTACTTTTGTGTGATTTTTTTGTTGTTATTGGTTCTGTTTCTCAGTGCGCTTATAATTCAGAAAAACAAGTCCTGCTTTAGAACAGGTATGCTTGGCTATAAGATTGAAGTAGACTTTAAGATGTGTGTATTACTCTTCTAGTTTTTTACCCTCCTGCTCTTGTGCAACCCCCAGTCACAGCTAGTGTCCTGGAAAAGCTAGATAAAAAGACACTCTCAACCTTACACTTTCTTAGCCCAAATCACCTCACACACACCTCATTACAGGTGAGGGTTACAGGTCCTACTAGTAAACTCTTCATCTCTCTTGGAATAAAAGGAGTCTTTAGAGATGGACAAGAAAGCAGAGAAACTGTACAAGAAGCAGCAGAAAAATCTAGGATACGCTATCTTTTGGAAATTTGAAGAGAATTAAATAAATTAACCATTTTGAAACCAAAGGTCTGGGCCCCTTACAAGGCTGTGTCCTGATTACTGGAAGCACCTTCCTATGGAAAGTGAGGAGACTGATTGGCTCGGTCCTTCTAACCCTTGTTTCCCGGGTAGCTGTGCTACACTTCTTCAGGTGGTGGGTTACCTGGTTGTGTCAGATGCCTGTATATGTGACATTCTGAAATACATTTTCCATTTCCCAATACGAGTCACAGTGTGTTTGCACTACTCATATATTCATTGGAAAAGCAATAGAATCAGATATCTGCTTCTGTTGCCCAGCAGCACTACGCCTGTGTCATCCTCAAGTATTTTTCTTTGTGCCACAACTACTGGTAGCCAGGAAATTTGTAGAGCGAACACAGTTGCACGCCTCTGGCAGAGGACTTCATGGGACTGACAAGGTGTTTTGATGCTGCTGATTAGGCAAGAAGCCTGGAGCTACAGTCAAGATCAAACTGAAGTTTATTCCCCATTATTTCTTTAGTTTCATATATGGGTGTAAGTGCCTGGATCTCATCAGAAATTAACTCATACCTATTTGTAAAGGAATAAAATCTTCAAACTGCCTCCTAGTCCAACCTGATTTTCACCAACCTGATCTTCTATAACCAGATAATTTGTCTAGTGGATGAGGGAAAGGCTGTGGACACGGTCTACTTAGACTTTAATAAAACCTTTGACACAGTGTCCCACTGACTTCTCCTGGAGAAGCTGGTAGCTCATGACTTAGACAGGAGTACCCTTCTCTGGGTGAGCAGTAACAGGCTGAATGGCTGGGTCCAAAGAGCAGTGGTGAATGGAGGTAAATCCAGCTGACGACGAGTCATGACAGTTGTTTCCCAGGGGTAGTGTTGGGGCAGGTCCTCTTTAATACAATCAATGATCAATAATCAATGATCTGGATGAGAGGATTGAGTGCATCCTCAGCAAATCTGCAGATGGCACCAAGCCAGGAGGAAGAGTTGGTCTGCTTGACCGTAGGAAGGTTCTACAGAAAGATCTGGACAACGGGATTGATGGGCTGAGGCCAACCGTATAAGGTTCAACAAGGCCAAGTGCCAGGTCCTGTGCTATGGTCACAACCACCCTATGCAACACTACAGGCTTGGGGCAGAGGGGTGAGAGAGCTGCACGTCAGAAAAGGATCTTGGGGTTTTGGTCGACAATATGAGCCAGCAGTGTACTAGGTGGCCAAGAAGGCCAATGGCATCCTGGCTTGTATCAGAAATAGTGTAGACAGCAGGACTGGGGGAGTGATTGACCCCTATACTCAGAGCTGGTGAGACCACACCTCGAATACTGTGTTCAGTTTTGGGCCCTTCACTACAAGAAAGACATGGTGCTGCATCGTGTCCAAAGAAGGGCAACAAAGCTGGTAAAGGGGCTGGAAACAAGCACTTTATGAGGAGTGCCTGAGGGAGCTGGGGTTATTTAGTGTGAAGACCGGGTGGTTTAGGGCTGACCTTATCGCCCTCTACAACTATCTGAAATGAGGTAGTAGTTAGGTAGGGGTCAGTCACTTCTTCAAAATAACAGCTGAAAATAAGACAAGAAGAAATAGCCTCATGTTGCAGCAGGGGAGGTTCAGGTTAAGTATCAGGAAAAAGTTCTACATGGAAAGAATAGTGAATCATTGGAACAGGCTACCCAAAGAAGTAGAGTCACCATCCTTGGCAATGTTTAGGAAACATGTAGATGAGGCACTTATGGATATGATTTAGTAGGTTTCGTGGTGATGGGTTTATATTTGCACTTGATGCTCTTAAAGGTCTTTTCCAATAATATGTACGTTTCTATGATTCTAGTCCTTTACTTTTGCAACTGAAAATAGTGCCTTCATGGTAGTTTAATGGCCTTTTGAGGCAATTACAAGCTCAGAAATTGTACCGCTAGGAGTAATCTTTCTTTGACTTCACTATTGCAGAGACTCACTTGTGTTTTATCCATAATAGAGTAGTCTCTACTGAACAGAGCTTCTGTGTGTAATTATTTCCCAGATGGGAAAGCTCCTGCACAACCTAAAGCAGGACAGTGGCCAGATGGGGGAGGCTTGTACCCCAAGTTGGCTATGTAAGTTCATTCCTTTCTGTGGTAGGAGGTTTGTTAGAAGGAAGATGTAACCGAATGGGAAGCCCACTCTTGCACTGTAGATATTAATGTGCTATTTATATGCAATTCACATGGTTTGAACAGAAAAGTACAAGGCATTTTTAGCAGTGAGATCTATGAGTGGAATAAATGTGATGCATTTTAGAGTTAAGTTTAGACCAAAAGCTAGTGTTCATAAAATAAGGAGCAGTCTCAAGTTGTGAGAGACAATTGGATCAAATATACTTTTTTTTTCTATAATCTGTATTTTTTTTGCATAAAGACAGTGACTCTGCATTTAGAGAACAATTGAAAATGACTTCCTGATGGATTGGAAAAATAATCAGTGATACAAGTTCTTCTACTTGAAGTATGGAATTCAGTGACTTTCAATCAGTAAATGGGATCATAAGCTAGGGGGGAATTATTCTAAGGTTTCTTGCCATCATGAAATGATGAGTGTCTGTTTTCCTTTCTTCCAGGGGATCAACCTGTTTCTAATTGGGTTATCAGGAGACTTGCAAATGGCTTCTTCTGGCGCAGAATTGAACTTCAGACAAAGTACAATTGCCGACTGCAACTGGAAGATCATAAAATAAAGATAATGATAAACTATAATTGTTACTTCTTGTGTTCTTCCTTGCAGAATGTTTCTGTGCATGCTCAGTTTGTCTATCTTTCAATTCAGTATTCCTCCTTATACACAGAATATTCACTCTAATTACTACTCAGTGTGCAGGTTTCAGGCTGTGGCCTGACTGAGCTTGTCTGGATCTTTCAGTTCTTCATAAAAACAGTGGACAGTTCTCTTTGGAGAGAGTAGCAGAGATCTAAAGTAGTGATGCTGTACCTCATCCAGTTCTGTCAAGCAACAGCCCAAATCTTATTCACAGGATTCAGGATTTGTTTCTGAAAGCTCCTATCTAGACTGTAAAGAAATGAGGGATGCACATTGCCATTGCTTTGCTTTGTATCAAAGCAGGACTGTACAGGACAGTTCGTACTCCTTGTTTTTCCTAAATGCTGCGAGAACTCACCTGCTTAATTTCCCTACCCACTTCCCTCCTTCCTCCCCACCCTCAAATCTATCTACACCTATGTACTTAGAAAAAAAAGAATACAAAAATGGCAGCTCCCCCTCTCACCAAGGAATGTTACTGAAAAGTAGAGCATAGCTAATGCTAATGATAGCAATACTAATCATAATCTTTAGTAATACTGTACAGTATTACACACTTCATGTGTATATATACACACTTCTGTTGTGTGTTTTTCTGTATATGTATGTGTTTTCATGTTTATATTTTGCTTTACTTGAGCTATGACATTGGTAAATTCATGGCTGAAAATGGCAGGGGAAATGAAGAACCAAGAGGAGAGGGATAGCTAGTAGACAAGCTATCAAAAGGTCTTGGCTGACATGCAAATGCACAGACCACTTCATGAATAAGGCAGGTAGCCTTCTTTTATGACTCAGCACTTAAATTGCCCTAATAAATAGGTTGTATCTGTTTGTTTAATGTTAATGTAAAAATTTCACGGAAACTGTGAAGCTGAGGTTCAAGCATTTGTGCTCTGCCACACTGTACACTATTTAACCCTATTAAAATCTGTTTGAAGACAAAAATTAGCTCTGAGGGGGAAAAGGTGGCAAGAGCAAAGTCTGGCTAGACTATTTGCTGTAGATAAGTGTGGTTAGGGGATTAAGCTTCATCCCGTTGACCTGAGCCATGAAACACTGTTTTTATGAACTTACCTGCTATTTTGTTTATGTAAATGAGTTTTACCCTGTTTTTTCTAGATGAGCATGCCTGTGGTCACATCAGCTGTGTTGTCTTGCAACCGCACTCTGAAAGCTGGATGAGATGTGTTTGAAGTCAGTATGTAGCTGGGAATAATTTTTGAGTTTTGCTCTCCCCAAATGAAGAATTGCAGTCATGGAAGTTCTTTTCTAAGACTTTAATCTTCTCAGGAAAGAATTTTGGGGTATAAGGCAGAAAAGCAAAATAAGTACAAACCTTGATATCCTGGGTGTTTTTCAGCTACCTGTCACTCTTCTTTGGTTTACTTCTAGCAGCTTTTTACATCTAGCAGCTGAGTTCTCCTCCTAAGCCTGCAGTATCACAAAGAAAACGTACACCTTTATTCTTGAATGCTTTTATGCACCTTATGGCCAAACTGAAACTAATAGAACAAGTCAGTGTAAAGTGCACAACTGCTAGAAGGATGACAGAGTGCACCAGGCACATCTTTTCAACCATTTAACCATGTAAGTTTGATATCACTCATGAAAGAGCCTGGAGGAAAAACTGGTTTCTTTTATTGGACCTTCTTCAGAGCTGTACACAGTTTGTTGCTTGGAACTGAATCTTTCAGCTGGATCCCTTTTAGCGTATGACTCTGCTATGTTGCCTCTCAGCAGGGTAGCATCTCTCTGTCCCTGTGACCACTGATGCTAAGTGTACATGAGTTCTGCAAAGAAGGTGCAATTCCCAGCAGTTTAACATTATAGCATCATAGATGTGGTACTCTTGTGCTAGATGCCACTGAATGTATCCTACTCCTTCTTGCATATACATGATATCTGCATTTTACTTGATTTCCTATGACCAGAGAAGATTGTGAATAGAAGTGCTTGTGCAATGAAGATTCATCCATGAAAAAAATTCAGAAAAATGGAATAAATGCCAACCCACTGCACCCAATTGAAATTCAAACCATTGTCCTTCCAGACTTTATCCATCTCTATTATAATCACTGTGGCCTCCTTAATCATTCCTTTCAAGGAATGTACCAAAGAGAGGGAGAGCTCTAGATCTAAAAGGCAAACCACTGTTCTTAAGAACAAAAACACTAAATACAGTCAACAGCTCCTCTATCTACCGACTCACCTCCAATAATTCAGGGCCTACAATATCAGTGAAATTCATGCAGTACTAGAGAAAGGAACAGATCCTTTACAAGCTGACAGTTGAATAGATATGTGTTAAAATAACTGTAGATATGTGTTAAAATAACTATAATGAGCTGAATCATTGCTGCTATTGTTAAAAACCAATGCTTAAGATGTTCCATAGGTAAAATGTTCTTCAAAGTGAATGGACCCGAAGGCAGGTGAAAAAGCCTCCAAAGATTGCAAAGAAGTGAGAGAGAAAATCATTTCTCTCACTTTGGAAAGTAATTGAAAAGGAATGAACCTTATTACCAAAGAATAAGGAGGAGGTTAAAAAACACCTTCAATCCTTGTCTGCTGCGGATGACCCTGTTTGACTCTGAAACAGTAACAAAAGTTTAATCTTGTTTGCAGTATATTGAGAGATGGCTGGGAGTGATTGACTCTGAAAGGGTAGTCTCGGGGCCGAGGTTAGATTGACACAGGAAAAGCAAGTTGCAATTGCCATTATATTTTCCCATGTAATTTTGCTTTAAACCTCCTGTCTGCCCCACAGTAGTGCAAAGCCGATGTAATTATTTTTCACCACCCCAAGGAAAATCCAGGGATATCACTGTTTTGGTGTCTGTGGATAGAATGAGGACTTTAGCAGGTGAGAGAAAGTCTTGTATCACAGGTATAATGAAAAAAATGGTTAAAAAACAGAAACACCTATATCCCACAGATATTTCCCATTTTTGCAAGATTTTTCCAAGTCAGATCTTAATTGCTTGCTCATCTAAAATACTAGTGTGTTTCTAGAAGAGGCATCTCTAAGCATCTGTTTTTTAAGCCCAAGGGAGTCATAAGAGATATGCCTAGTCATATAATAGTGAGGTTTCTTCTGTGTTTTACAGCTTGCTGGGGCTTACTTGTTGGGTAAACGAATCCTAGACAGTGCTTTGGAAGGCTCTTCCCTTTAGGGGAGAAGGGAAAGGTTCATTTGGTCCCAAACTCCTTGATCTCTGAGACAGCAGCTTCTCTTTTACAATGATGAGACTGTGGAATATCTCTGGTAAGCTAATTTCTCTAAAAGAGTACCTTGAAGTTTCACCTTGAAGTTAGAGGATAGAATGAAAAACAGATGAACTCTTAGAAATCCAATTGAGTGAGCAGGTCCGAGCAATGTCATTTTTTTTCCTTCTATCCTACAATGAGCTTCAAATGAGAAAACCTACCTATCAGGTAGTTAGAAGTAGTAGTTAGAAGCTTCTGACAATTGCATTTCTGAGAGAAAAAAAGAGAAGCATTAGCTATGATGACAATAGCAGTGTAGCTGACGAGGCCAGTTTTACTTTCCCCAGAGTATCTTTAAAACATGCTACAGAGAAAACAGAGAAAATGCAACTCTAGTTCTTCTGTTGTGTTGGAACTGCAGCCTTGCAAGTAAAAGCATAGAGACAGCATGGAGTTAAACAAGCCTGACCAAGATCTGTCAGACATGTGCTGGTGTTAGCCCATCTTAAAGGATCAAAGCTCTTAGCCAAGTTCTGTAATTGATTTTAAAGCACCACAGTGTAGGCACTGATTTTGGCCAATTAAATGAGAACAGACTTTTGCACAAGGAAGGAAAGAGAGGTGTAGGAGGAGGGGAAGGAACCATGATAGTAAATGCTTAGTGGTGTCTTTGCTCCATCTAGTCTGAGAGGTTGAGTACATGCAGTAGGATTTATGGATAGACCAGATTTCTCCACACCATGCTGCACAGGTCGGCAATGCTTTCCTTCTATACTTTCTGACGTTTTCAGCTGCACACAGTGCCAGTTATACTTTTACATCTCTAACACCGCAGTTCTCTGTGGAAAAAAAAGCTTCCCTCAGCCACTATCTACCCTAAAAACTCCTGTCCAGGGTACTCTTAACAGACTCTACACTAAAGTATAATTATTTCCCTTTTAAACTTTTCCTGTGAGTTTCCCCCTTTCTTTCCTTTTGAAAGGTGTTTCCTCTTCAGAGGTGTCTATTTTTTCAGAGCATTAATTCATACATTGGATTTTAAAGTATTTCTCGCTTTGCTTAAGCAGAGATTCTTAACAATGGGAAATCATATGAAAGACAAATATAATCAATTTTCTGCCCTCACAGTCTTCCTAGCTAGTTCACATCCTAATGTGGTTCACCCATCAGTTCAGAGCTGCTGTATTTTATCTGTTCATTTCCTAGTTTTTAATTGTTTCTCTCGGGACTTTTGTTATCTCGAAAAGATAGTACTCCTGCATAATGCTGCTTTTCCTCATCTCTTTCCCTTGCATGTTGACCTCACATCCCACATGCCTATGTGAACAGGGTGTACTCACTGCTTCCTACTGCCTTCCTGTTCTTCTCTGCCTAGTGGTTTACACTTCCGTATCCCATGCCATCAATGAGGAAAGGTGCCTTCGGACAACAGAGGTGAATTTCCAGTGACAAATTCTTTCTTTTATCCATTATGCACACACACACTTTGTATTTTGGGGGTGCTCACACATCCATGCATGCACATATTTCACATATTCCACATATTTCACATATTTTCACATATTATCTGAAAAATACTCAATAGGATGAGATTGCTATTGCTAATAGCATGAGTGCAGAGCTGTATGCAAAAGCAGGACTTGGTGAGGAAAAAAAAGATGATTTAAGTATATAGAGGCATCAGATCACTTTTTTCCACACCATAGACTTCAGGGAATGTTATGCTAGTGTATCCCATTAAAAAGACTAATTTTAATCCTTGCTGTTTCAGTGTTAAAAATTGCACATTTAGCAAATGTTTTTCCTTTAAACTCCAACTTTAGCCATGGCTTTTTTTTTTGGATGTGTTAGAATTCTACTGTGCATTTCTGTAGTTTATTACTGTGCTATTGTAGGAAAAGCATAATTTAGTGAAATTTTGTATGCTCACTACCAATCATTTTTTTCTTTCTCTTTTTACCTTAACATTCATAAATTTAAAATACCAAAGAGGAAAAAAAAAATGTTAAATCATCATGTTACTGGAATTTTATTTTTTTTTAGCCAAAAGGCTTCAGTTTTAGGTGTTTGCCAATGCAAAATCAGGCATCAAGGGACCAGCGTACCAGCAAAACCTTTGTTAAGGGGGCTTGTGGCTTGTTCTTTCTGATTCATATTCAGTTATTCTGGGAGCCTTAAAGCTTTTTTGGAAACTCTTCCAGGCATGTCTGTAAATGAAAGAGTCTGTGTTCTAATCACAGACTTAGAAGACAAGCAGAGCTATCAGCAATAAAGGAAAAGTGTTAAGCTGTCTCTCTCTGCATAATAATTTTATTGCCTGGCTTGATAAAGATATGTTGAAGATATATTACCTAAAGTAAGTAACATAATGCACGATTAAACACGTTATGCAGTAAATAATTAAGATGTGTAATGCTAAAACTTTGGGTAGAATGAAATTACTGTACTCCGTGGAAAATCAATGACTGCTCCAGCAGCGTAAATAAACATTAAAAACTGTTTCATGAACCTACAAAGTTCAAGACTGTTTTATGAATGTATTTTATGAACTGTTTTTGATTTTGGCTAGTGAATGAAATAAAATGGAGAAGCTCACATACAGAAAATCATTTTCCAAAATCATCTGTCATGTCTGTTTCTTCATTTGAGCAATGAGGGATGCTGCCTAATTCAGTGAGCAGCTACTGCAGTAGAATATAGAGACTCACTATCGAATTGAACAAATGTTCTGGGGCTTGTCAGCCCAGGGCCTGGTCCGTAGCCTGCAGCCAGTCACGTGCTGACTGAGGCTCTCTTTTGTCAGTTCCAGAGCTAGTTGATTTACACTGTAAACTATGCTTTTTCTTGCTATTAAAATGTAGGTATATTCAAGGCTTATGCTGGTGATATGGTATGAGGTCAGCTGGAGAAAGTATCTTTAATACTTTTTATTCTGATCTGAAGAATTGGGAGCTCAAGAAATAAAATCTATAGAAAGCTGTAAAGATCATTCAGTTGAACCAAACAAGCTGCTTGAATTGAAATGTGAATTTGCCAATAGACCCCGTTTAGCAATATTTACCAGAAATCTACTTATATCCATGTGCCAAACAGTAGATTTATGAAAAATCAAAATCTGACTTTCCAGTTACTTTTGATGAGGCAAACATTGCACTCATTTTTTGTGGTGGATCTGTAAGATTTGCCTTTCAGAGGTTTTTTTGCTTGTTTGTTTTGAGAAAGATGTGAAAAAAAAGGTTGGGAGGGGCATTGGTTAATAAACTTAATATACTCCCATGTACATCAGCTCTGCATTTGCTTGCAAGCATTGCTTGGGCCCCAAGGAAGAGTTAAGAGGAAAAAAAAAGGGTGGTGCAAGTAGCTTAATCATGGCATGTGATGCTGCCTGTTTGGAGGAAACTGTGCAGGCAGCTGACAGGCATGTGGCCTGCCCATAAAACACTGAACGCTGCCAACATATTGCAGCACATGCAATGTTTCATTA
The DNA here is from genome assembly GCA_013389825.1 of Crypturellus undulatus. Taxonomy (NCBI): domain Eukaryota; kingdom Metazoa; phylum Chordata; class Aves; order Tinamiformes; family Tinamidae; genus Crypturellus; species Crypturellus undulatus. The sequence goes on from VWPW01022471.1 coordinate 47,175, forward strand.
CCTTCAGGTAGATCTCATGCTGCTGTAAAGAGATCAAAACTGATCTCTTTACACAACTAGCAACAGGATGTCCTCATTTCAAGGTTATCTGCTTGAGGAATTGCTTTGCCTAGGCAGCCTGTCAGTGCCTGAGCATCAGAGATTTGCAGAGCATTCACTTGCCATTTGATTTGCTTGTTTTGCTTTGCTTTTGATTGTGGTTTTTTTCCGGTATTGTGTTTGCTGATTTATTTACTGTCTATAATAAAAAGCCATGGCAACAGATGTTAGTCAGATAGATATTAGTCAGATAAGTGAGTGATACATTTGGTGTTCATTCTTATGCACAGTTCTATAAAAATGAGTAACTCTAATAAGCACCTGCCAGGCATGATTCAGTACCTGGGTAAGTGCCAGAAGTACAGTGTTCTGGTAAAGGATGGTTTATTTCAAACCTAGCTGATTATATTTTTTATTTGTTTTAACTTTTTGAAAAAAGTAACTGCTACCATGTCATCTTTGTCATTTGGAAACTTCCGAAAGCTTTTAGCATCTTGTAGACATTTTTTGAGCATCTCGCAGTCATTTTTTGAGCATCTTGCAGTCATTCATTTAGGAGATGTGATTTGCAGTTGCTGTGGTAAATTCAGCCTTTGTTTTATCCCATTCATTTCAGAAAAAAAGTGAGTGCACAGTGTTTCTGTCATATTGCCTAGGCTAAATAGATAACTTTTCTTTTTATACGAGGTATTTGCATAAAAATGTCCATTTATGTTGGCAAAGGCATGGTGGGAGTGATAGTATGCCTTCAGACTGTTAGAGATGAGTATATGATCAGATGATTGCACCAGGTGGCTTCTTTGGATAGTCCCTTTGAAGGTAGCTGCAGACCTTCCTGGTCTGTGTGGCACACTGTATGTACCACATGTTAGCACTTTGTACAAGTTAACTAAAGTTCTACTTTCATCCTAAGCCCTGAAGCCTGGCAAACTTCTTGGAATGTCTCCTCCTCTATCTCCCTTTGGAAAGCGAATAGATAAATATGGTCACTGGAGAGAGAAAGGTAACATGTTTATCAATGGGGAGGAAATACTCCTAAATGAATATGCAAATTTTTCTTCCTGTCTCTTGTCTATCTTCCCTCTTCGAAGTGCAAACTCTGAGTCTTTGACCTCTGCTTGTCGTATCCAGTGGCTCATCCATCAGAGCATCCTACTACATCAAAAGCAGTTTGAGGAAGTTTTTGGGCAAAATCACAGAACGGTTGAAGCTGAAAGGGACCTTTGAAGATCATCTAGTCCAACTCCACAAAGCATAAGCCAGGTCATCTAGAGCATGTTGCACAGAAGAATCACATTCAGGTAGGTTTTGAATATTTCCAGGGGAGATTCCACAGCCTCTCTTGGCAACCTGTTCCAGTACTGTATCACCATCACAGTCAAGTTTTTCTGTATATTGAAATGAACTACACCCAACTCCTTGACACCCTCCCTCAAGATATTTGTTCACATTGATAAAATCCACTTGCAGTTTCCTCTAGGCTAAAAAGATCCAGCACGCCCAACTCTCTCAGCCTCTCCTCATACAAGAGATGCTCCAGTCTTCTAAACTCTTCATAGCTCTGCACTAGACTCTAGCCAGTGGTTCCATATGTTCTTGTACTAGGGAGCCCAGAACACAGCACTCCAGATGCTGCCTTTCTCAGGCTGAGTAGAGGGGGAGGATAACCTCCATTGACCTGCTGGCCTAAGCTTTTTTTTTTTTTTCCTACCAGGATTCCAAGGTCCTTCTTTGCAGAACTGCGAATCCCTAGCCTATACTGGTACTACATGGGGTTATTCTTCCTAGGTACTGGGGGTTATAGGGTCCCTGCACTTGTCTTTGCTGAACTTCATGAGGTTCCTGACCCACCTGTACTCTCCAGCATGTCCAGAGGGCAGAAGAGCCCACTGTTGTATCAGCTGCCCCTCGTAGCTTGGCACCATCAGCAAACTTCCCAAGGGTTGCACTCTGCCCCTTCCTCTAAGTCATTGGCTGGACCCAATACTCACATCTGTCAGACACTGCTAGCTACAGACCTCTAGCTACACTCTGTACTGTTGATCACAACCCTCTGAACTCTGTGTGAATCCATACTGACTATTTCTGATTACCTTCTTGTCCTCCATAGGCTTAGAGACAACATCCAGGATGAGCTGTTCCATGAGACTGGCCTGGGTCCTCCTCCTTGCCTGTTTAAAGACTGGAGCAAAGTTTCCTCTCCATGACCTTTTAAAGATGATGACAAATGGCCTAGTAATAACATCTGCCAGTTCTCTCAGCACTCACGGGTGCATCCAACTGGGGCCAATGGATTTCTGGGTATCAGGTTTGCCTAAATGATCTGTAACGTAGTTCTCCTCCTCAACCAAGGGCAAGTTTTCCTTTCTCCTCTGTACAGTACCTGGGATTCCACAAGGCTAGCCTTAGTAAAGACCAAAGCAAAGATGTTCAGTTACTGCCTTCTCTGTATTTGTTGTTAATAGGGCATCCATCCCACTTAGTAGCAGGCCCATATTTTCCCTAGTCTTCCTTTTGCTAATGATGTATTAGAAGAATTTCTTATTTCTTTGACATTTGTTGCCTGTTTTAATTCCAGGTGGGCCTTAGCAGCACCCCTGACTTGAGCCACATTACCGCTCACTGTCCTGCCTCCATAACTCTCTCCCTATCTTTGCTAGTTTAAAGCCCTCCTAACTGGGCAGGACAACCTGTTGGCAAAGACGCACATGCCCTGAGTACCGAGGTGGCTCCCTCTCTCCTCCTTAATTGTCCGTCTTTGAACATGGTCCCATGGTCACAGAAACTGAAATCCTGTTGCCAACACCAATGGTACTGCCATTTGTTAACCTGGAAAATCTATTCACCCCCTCACTCCTTTCCCCACTATATTGGCAGGACAGAGGAGAAAATGACATAGAGTCCCAAAACTTTAACCATCATCCCCAGAGCTCTTCAATCCTCTTTGAAAAGCATTGAATGCCTTTGATATCATCCCACTAAAATGGGATGATATCAAAAGAGACAGTTCAAATCATTGTTCGCATCAGATGTCAATTTTAAAAATAAGTCTCAGATGCTCAGTTGTTCTATGAGATGGTTAAAGAATTCGTATTCGTATATCAGGGAGATAACTAAGCATCGGAATATCATAAGTAATGAATTCATTCACAATTTGTCATAAGATATCAAAACATGATATCTGAGTAAATGATGTGATCTATTTCAGGAAAAAAATGTGGTTGTGGTGGTTCAGAAAACAGACTAAAATGTTGATGGAGAAGGCTTATTTGAGATTTTCACTGCTCGGACTTCCCACCACATTTCAGCCATAAATCCCAAACCCTCAAATGAAATTCTAAGATTGCAGGTGGCTTATGGCAGCCATATAATGAAGCAATATTCCTGAATTCTTATTGATTATATTTATTATGAATAGGTCCCAATGAAACTTAGCTCTCCATAGCACTGCAAGTTTGAGATGGTTTGGGGAGTATGTTTCTTTCATTTAGTTACTACAGCTGTCAGAGATGAAGACTATACCTTCCCAGCCAATAACATAAAATATAGCCAGTTAATAATATGTGTTTGAAGGACCTAGACATAGGAGGTCATCAGATATATAAAACTTTAGGTATCAGCTTTCTGGGATAATTTCATCTTTATTACAGAGGGCCAAAGATCTATGGGTCTGCCCAACTGAGAGAATTTGCATATTTCTAAAGGTTCACTTGCTTCTCTTCTTGCAAGCCATAGAGGTTTCATTATGTCTCAGCTTGTGACAGGACATATTTGTAAATAAGCATGCTGTTGGAATGACTGACTAATGAGGTGAAAATAAATTCTGAGCAAATTGTCCTGTAGCAATTTATTTTCTTCTTGCAGCTAAATGCCCTACATCTATTCCATATTGTTTTTACAACCTACCTCTGTCTTAAGCAGCTCAATGAAAAGTAAAGTGCTGTAGAGACACAGGCTATTGAGCTGGTAATATCATAGAATCACAGAATGCCTAAGGTTGGAAGGGACCTCTAGAGGTCATCCAGTCCAACCCCCCTGCACACGCAGGGCCACCTAGAGCATGTGGCACAGGACTGCATCCAAGCGGGTCTTGAAGATCTCCAGAGAAGGAGACTCCACAACCTCTCTGGGCAGTAATATAAATTGGAAGAGGATATATCATGCTGTACTGTGGTCATTATGGGATAGGGAACTTGACTTAATTCATATAAATATTATATCCGGTACTTATTAAATATCCAGGAGTTTGCTGAAGGCTAGTATCAGGGGTTGCAATGTGTTTTAGAACTGTGGGATTTTGCAAGCTTTGGAGGAAATATTAATAAACTACACCTCTTGCAGGAGAGCATTTGAATAGGGTGGAATTCTTTTTCTAATGGTGGGAATTGTGAACATTAAAGATGTGGAAAGCATCCCATTTTTTCAAAGCAAATGGCAAAAGCCATTCTTGTTAAAAGCATCACTTATCATTACAAATACTATATTGTGGAATTGGAAATGTATGTGTGGATTAAATAGATGATTGGTACAATGGAATGAATCCATTGGAGAATTTAGAGAGGACTTCATGTTGTCTACAGAATATGATGGATATTTGATGTAATTTGGCTCTGAGTTTTATAACTTGTACAATTACTAGTATGTTAAGCACAGTACTCTTTAGTGCAATATAATCTGTTTTTTTTTATGTTCAGTTGCATATGTTTTGTATCTCTCACACAGCATTTCCCTTCCTTTCTTGCCTAGCATAATTAATGTATTTAAATGTGGAAGCCTGCTTTGGGAACAATAGAATGGGTTGTCTTGTTATTAGAGTAACTAACTTCAAGGACTGCAATGGAGGTGCTCTATCAGCAAATTAAGAACTAAAGAGTAACTGTATGACTGCTTATAGAAGTTGATGTAATTCTTTAAGCTTGTAGACAAATTCTCACGCTTGTAGACAAATAAGGTACTGTATCCGGATAATTTGCTATAAATATGTTTGCTGATGTTTTAATAAATATCCTCTGGCTCATTGCCTTGAGACCCTGCTTCTCAATATGTCCACATTTAAACTACAAAAAATATACTGGCATATTCCTGCAGTACATGGTTCATGCTGTTTTAAAGGGAAACGTAATTTTCCTTTAAAAAAGGACCTCTTAGCCAAGTAGTTTAAACACTAACTCATTTGGTTTTATACAACCTTATTGACTGCTACTGATGCTGCTTGATAACTATATCTGAGCTGAGCTTGGTACTTCTTATAACATGCGTTATTTGCAAAACCTTTCTCCCTACCATTTACTGTTTTGCCTAAATCTGAGTCAGCCAGACACCTTCACATCTTTGGGTACACTAGGCTTTTGAGATTGGCCACATCCTGCATCAACACTTGTTCTTGTGGGGGACTTTAACCTATCAGATATTTGTTGGAAATAAAATAAGGCAGAGAGGAAACAATCTGGGACATTGGTTCACTGTGTGGGATAATTTCCTATCATCACAGCTTCTGAGTAAGCCTACTAGTGAAGGAGCCCTGCTGCACCTGCTCTTTGCGAACAGAGAAAGACTGGTCAGAGATATGCACCCACATCACCGGTGCACCCTAAACTCTCAATTATTTCCTTAGTCTGTAAACTGAAAGAGTGAAAAGAGTGACTAAGCAAAAAGTAGTTTGACTTTTTATCAATACTGTAATTTCAGAAAGGGCAATGCATTACTGTACCAAAAAGGATGGAGGATCTGAAATTTCTGGAGAAATAGTATGGGTCATGTGGTTGAAAACCAGTGGTGTATATCTGTTTTTTTGTTTGGTTGGTTGTTTTTTTTTATATATAACTTACACACGTAAGAAAACACTGTCACAGAACAGCAAAGAACAGGAGAAGAAACAGACACAAAGAAGTACATTGACTTGACTATTTTTTTCCCAATCTGTAATAGAGCTAGGCTATCTAGTCTCCAGGTTAGTAATCTGTCCATGAATTGCGTTTATTTGCGGCTGAGACTTCCACAGACTTTTTTTAAAATGATTTTTCTGCAACTTCCCTGACAATTGCAGCTCTGGTTCTGACTGTCACAGAAGAAATGCAATGACTTGAATTCACAAAGGGCTTTGTTGCCACTGGCTTCCTGGGTTAAATTTCAATGGTGCGAAGGTATTGCGACCTTCTAAGTGAGGGCTGTGTGTGCAAAAGAACCAAGTGATCTCTGTTTTATACATTGCTTTATAAAGCCTTCCTGAGCTGTCAGAGGGAAAATGGAAAAGTGATGGCAATGGTAGGGTGCTTCTAGTTAATTGTATTGCTCCTGTAGCACAATAAAATTGCAAAGGAAATGTTTTAAAATAAATGGAATCTCCTGAGGTTCTTTCATCCTTATCTTCGAAGAAGGCTTTGGTATATCATTTCCCTAATTGTTTCTTTTGACAGACAGCCTCTGCACGTGATAGTTCAAGGAGATTTTCTGTCCTCAGTATGCATATAGGTTTTATTTCTTTAACCTCAACAGAGGTTTCCCAAAGGAAGGTGAGATTGGATAGAACTTTGTTAGCAGCCCTTCATTTTTTGTCAAAGAGACAGAATTATGTTTCACACGTTATTACTGAAGACAGGAAAGGTGAGTAGGGTTTTTCTAGCCAAAATAAAAAGCTGTCTGATGTGTTTATGATTCGAGTAGTAAGTGCTGAATGTGCAAAGACTTGTTATTTCATTGCCAAGCATAACCTGTTATCAAGATGAGGAAGAATTGAGTGATCTGGACCTTCTTTCAGCAAATGATTTTGCAATTTAATTTAATGTCCTATTTAGGGATTCTTACTTTTAAACATTTATCACACTTTTCTGCAATTAAGATTCCATCCAGAGTAAGAAGCTGCTGTCTGAGAGGATAACATCTTTAACATATTAATCAATAACCAGTCCCCTTTCAGGCCCTCCAGTACAACTAAAACATTGACACGCTTGAGTGAGTTCAGCAGAGCTCATCAAGAGGTTCAAAGGGCTGAAGAAACTGCCCTGGCAGGAGAGGATAGGGAACTGGGTGTGTTTAACCTGAAGGAGAGAGGGTGGCCTAGTATCAGCTTTCCTCAATATTGACAAAGAGATTTCTTAAGAAGAAGGAGGTTGGCTTTTCACAGTGCTGTATGGTGGGAGGTTCAGAGATAACAAACTGAAGCAAGAGAGGGCCCAACTGGATAGAAGAAACCATTCTTTGATTGTGAGGGCACTAAACATTGCCTAGGTTGCCCAAAGAGGTTTTGCAGTCTTCACGGCCGGAGGCTGTCAAGACCTGACTGAATAAAGCTTTGAGGAGCCTAGTCTAATAGCCAGTCCTGCTTTGAGCAGGAGCTTGCCTGCATGATATTCTGAGGTCTCTTACAATCTAAAATTCTGTGATGTATTTCAACATTGAACATATCAGAAGAAACAAACAAACAAAATATCTATATATGTACCTGAAACATCTTTAGCTTGAAATGAGGTCAAGAATTTTAGCACCAACAAATGGGATATTACTTTGAAAAAGAGTAATGTGTAGTATCTTCTGCAGTTGGTTCTCTGAAGGTGAATCATGATGTATGCTTTTTGCTTGCCTCTGATCCACAGTGAAGAAATACTGTTTGTCATTTTTTTTATTAGGCTTACCAAGTTTTTAAAATCTTATTGAGAGAAAACAAACCTATCATTTAATATCAGATCATTATTGCTAATTTTAATAAATGAAAAGCTTTTGAGAGAGTCACCATAAGTCTCTCATTGCTGTGACTGTTAGAACTGAAAAAAAAAAAAACTTGGGGAAATTGATAGCAAAACTCCATGAGGTCTGAGAGATGATAGAATTTAGCACAGAAGGTCTAAGCAAGTATTGTAGGTAATTAGGAAGTGGATGCTGATACCACCAAACGTGACTGGAGCACATAATAAATTCACATGTGTTTGGAACGGAAGAAAAAAAATAGAGGAGAGACTCATATTCCAAATGAATAAACCTTAGATTATTTCATGACTTGCAAAGGCTTCCTCCAATTTGTGAAACGTCTTTCCAGAGATTTGCTTCAGACAGTTGTTAATCTGTGAGGAGAGACAATTATACTAACAGAAACATGACCTGCATTTTTCCATTTTAGGGATGAATTTTGGTATTAAAGAGGAATGGTGTGCAGTTTAGGAGAAGGTCAAGAAGTAGAAGTGAAAGGAGAAATATGCAACACTGATATAATTAAATGAATATTCATAACTCTTTTACATCTTCAAGAATTATTATCTAAAAATAAGTTAAGTGAATATATACAATGACTAAAGTATTTTTACTCCTAACTATTTTTTTATAAAGTTTAAAACATGTTTGTTTTCCATGTCATATCACATGATCACATTGTCTTTTTTGGCAAGAAATTACATGTCTCTTGGGTAAATGCTTAATTTAAATGTATTTTTGAGAATTAGAGTTGTTACACTTGCTTAGAAAGTGAAAAAAATGTTTCTTGGAATCCAGGAAGACAGAAGATAGTTAAAGCTGCAAAAGTGACTTGGCTTTCTCTTGATGTTATCTGACTTAATATATTAAATCATTTCTATTTGTCTATGTACACAGAAACATAGCTTAACAGGTCAAAAGAGCTTTTCCCAATGAGTTCCCTTCCAAGCTAGATTAGAACATTTTGTAAACAGTAGTGTAAACTACAGTTATGTGCAGTCTCAATATTTTATCAGTGGGCTCTCTCAACAGGGAGAAAACTAGGAAGGTGTGCAACAGATGTCAAGTCAAAAGCAGAGCTGAGTGGAAAGCCAAAGGCTTTTCCCACAAGAAGTTTTGAATGAGTAAACTGTTTTTCAGGTTTCCCAAGGAAACTGATTCAGCATGAGAACAGTCTCATCTTAAGCCATGATTTTAATAAAATAACAGAATGGAGTGAAAATGTTGTCATAACTGTGAAAAAAATAGAAGTGGACAAGCTCTAACTGAGTGGCAAATGAATTCTTTTCACACTTACCTTTTCTTAACATCAAAAGAACAAGCTAACTTGTGAAAGAAAATGGTGACAGTCTAAAATACTTTGTGTCACATTCTGGAACTATTCATATGCTGGATTTGCACGATATTCCCGTTGCTGCAAACTGTTCTTCTTGTGGCATATAGTTCCAGGGAAGGTATGCTACGAATTGAAATTTGGAAGGAAGTTGGAGGAAGAATCCCCAAATCCTAACAGTCAACATGTCTCTAACAAACTATAAACAAAACCCAAATCTGCAATACAATATATGGAATCTACTTGGGTTCAGAAATACTTCTGCAAATATTGATGTATATTGATTTATGTTTATGTTGGCATGTTTTAGGCAGTGCAATGCCATGGATATAGGAACCAGTGAAGCAGAGTATACAAACTGTTAGCACGTACACTAATGAGACTTAAGAGAACAGAGAGGAGTGTATCAAAGAACTTTTCTTTCAGCCTGTTAATAAAATACTTGATCACAGAGGACATCTGTTGTGGAACAGGCTACATCACTGTTCATATTAAGACAGCTGCACACAAAGTGCTTGCACTAACTTCCAAATTGTGCCAAGGATTGGATTTTTTACTTGTATAGATTGCCATCTTCCTGGGCACCATTTATTTACAATTTATTGTTTGTGATCCTCTTTTCTCTCGAGTGTGACTGCTGACTAAGAACTGGGTGCTGATGTCAAATTTTCTGTCATTTCTTAGCCCTGTTTATCTTCTTTTAATTAAGGTTACACCAGGATTTATTATCATAGAATTGGAAGAGTACATTTGTTGCACTGTGTCGTGTGACATTGTGTTGTTCAATTAGGTTTTTTTTTCCCAGTACCCCTTTTCACCCTCTAACAGCAGTGGAGGTGGCAAGAATCCCTGTGGGATTAACATTAATTAACAATTAATTAACATTATAATTTTGTAAAGAGAAAAGTAAGAAGAGATTAAATGAGTCCTCAGAAACAGATTAAAGAGCTTGTTTACCAATGGATTTTAGATGTAAATAGTGAGGGTGGAGTTTTTATGGGATTCCTTTTTGTTTACAAACTCTGAAACACGTCCAGTGTTGGATTACAGAACAACCACCATCCTCTAGGCTTTTTTCACCTCCGTGAATTCTGGGACGGAGCAAAGAGAAGCACAACTCTTCTTAGTCATACTGGATACTTTTTGGACTGTTTGTTGTGTTTGGTATAGGGACACAGTCCCCCTCTTCAAAACTATGAATAAAAAACAAAATAGTAGTAAGTAGAGTCACTCTTTGGAGTGAAGTGAGAAATCACTGTAGGACTAGCAGAGCAGGCTGGATGTGCCATCTGTCTGAAAAAGCGTGAAGGATTATGCAGGATAGAATCTGAAGAAGGTGGAATGGAGACAGTCCCATGTAACCTTAGTCAGTGACCTAGTGTAGAGTCCCAACTTTGTGTGCACTAATGATTAGGAACTACCTTGTCAGAGATTTCAGAGAGCATGTTGGTGACACCAAGAACAGGAATGATTGTTAGGATGAAGACTGTGAGCATCACATCCTTCTGTGTGGTGGGATTTTTCGGGACTATTGGACAAGCAGAGGACTAAACGGGGGATATGCCACAAGACTGCACTCACGTAGACATGGCCATAGCAGTTATGATGAGCTGTGCCTCATTGAAAGAGGATAACATCCCTTTACTTCAGAGAACCATTATAAACATAAAATATAAATATAAAAACTTTGAAGGTTCCTAAGCTTCTACATGGCTTGACATGGCTATTCTAAAAGGAATAATTGTTTGACCTCCCATGAGCTAGTAACTGTATCACTACATGGTTACTGACAAAAGGTTGGGAAAGCAGATTCTGTAGAATGGGAGAGTCTGTAAAGGAAAAAAGCATTGGTATGGAGAGGGATGAAGATTATTTCTGAGGAAGGAAAACAGAATTTGGGGTCCTGATCAGAGAAAGGCTGGGAATGTGTCAGTCACCCTGTGTGATGCCATGAGCTGTGAAGTGTACTTCAGTACAACACTCTCCGAGAGACTTTTTCTTAGGTTATTTAATAAAACTCAGGAAACACTAATACACTAGATAAAGGGAGATATTCTGCCCTGAGAGTCAGAGGTATTAGCTCATCGTAAAGACGCTTTCTTAGTTTGAGTCATTCTACTGTAGAGAAATACAAGCTTATGCATCTAGTCAGTGGAGATGGAGTGATTGATAGAACTACCTCTGTGACAGAGTGCATTCCCATCTTTGTGATGTTCCTCTTTGTTCCTCTCAAGGTTTCTTTAAGGTCCTATACCTCACTTGAACACCTAGAAAGATGACTCCTGTGGACTACATCAGAATGCACGGAGAGACTGAAGAAGGATTGAAAGGGGATTGCCTTTTGGCATGATAAAAGACAGAGACAGAAAGAACAACAGGTTTGAAGGAAAGTGATGAGAATGAAGTTGGGAGTCACAGATGATGCGGAATAGGTATTGGAGTTTTTTGTGTTCAGAGATTAAAGCTTTACACTGATGAAAAGTTGTCACTAGTACCTTTCACGTGTAGCACTGTTGACTTATGTAAGGATGTTACTCATATATTTGAAAAACTGTTTCTGTTCAGTTAAACAGTCTTTCTGAAGAATTGTTAGAGTATGGAAATTATGCAACATTTTACCACTTTTGACCTCTGCAAGAATATTAAAGGCATCTTGCAAAATATCTCAGTTTTTGTTTAAAGAAGGGCATGTGCTGAAATTGGTTCTAGGAACAATGCTTGATGCTGAGGTACTCCTGATTTTGAAGTGAATTGTTTTAAACATTTGGGATATTTGCAAAACAGGTAATATGTCCTTTGTTGTAGATAGATGTGTTGAGTTTTGCCTAGGTGCAATGACTTAGAAACTTTAAACTCATGTAAAGCAACTGAACTGATGATTGGTTCAGAATTCAATAGTCTCTGATCTTAGTTCTCAGCCCTGACCACTAGATGACTTGATTTACTAATACATTAGTGTGACAAATGAGGAGTTGCTCAAAATAATTTATAGATAGTATGTGCTGAATGAGTTATGGGGATGGTTTTGTCCCTGTGGACGTACTTGAAGGAAATAATTATGCACTGCAAAATTTTAAAGACCCAACACTCTTTAGAAAAGCTTAGATAGGGGGAGAATCGACAGAAGCTTCCAGGGAGCAGTCTGACCTACAAATTCTGGTGGATGGATGGGAATGATGGGAATGGTGCAGGGAAGGATAAACCTAACTGAGCCTTTAAAATTCATGGATTCAAAACTCCTCTTGTTCTGCTGATTCTTATTGTTATTCTAAACTGTTGTGTTCTGTGTAATGAGAAGCTAGGCTTAATTTAATAGCTCTTAGTCACCAGAAGGTATGGCCAAAATATCTTCTTTTCCAAAGTAGCAAAAAATTATTCACTTTCTTCTGTTGTTAGTTTTCTACTTGTTCGCTGAGCTCTTTTAACCCTGTAGCGATTCAGTGCCAGGCCTGGGGACACAGGCCTAGAAAGAGGCCTGGCAAGCTGTAGTAGCCTATGGTAGCAAGCTATTAGATACCCATAGCAGTCCTACTCAAATCCCTGGGTCCTATTCACTAGCTGAAGCTGTTCAAGGCTCATCAGGCACTTATCCTCAGGTCCTACCTGTAGGTGTGTTTGTCCACTGAGCCAGTGCGCTTGTCAGACATAGGACTATTCTGATTTAAGTGCATTCTGCATGGTGGTGCCAGCATCTCTGAGAAGGAAGCAACATTTACTAGAAGGAAGAGAAGGTGAGGATGGATGAGTGGTGAACAGCAGCTGAATTCCACTGACTTTACTGATATTTCTAAGCTGCAGTTGACATTTGAGCACAGCCAGCATCAAGGTGGCTGGTTTTATCTATAGTGAAGTACAAACTACCCTCATGATTCCTTCTCGTTGGCTGACAATGATGGCCAGTGATGATGAGAATATAGTATAGACAATGATAGAGAGCTGAAAAAGAAAAATGGAATATGTTTTCAGTTTGCTCTGACTTCACAAGCACTGAAGGCTTTTAACTTAAGCCTGATATTTTAAAATTTTGTGTTAGAATAAATAATGTAAATGCCAAAGACTTTCTATAACTCCTTGTGCTATTATTCATAGCTGTCCTGTGGAGAAAAGAACAAAAAAATCTATGACTGTTACGTTAAACACTAAATGGATACCTATGTGTGGCGCCATTTACTCATATTATGTGAAAAATTATACTGTTCCACACCCATGTTTTCCAGCCAGACTTCTTACTCATTCCATGTGAAACATTGCAAGGGTACCATTTGCGATGTGGAAATTCTAACTTGGCACTGTTTTTCCTCTTACACTATAATTCTAAATTGGTCCATGTTTTTATTACTCTGACTGCTATCTGATGGCTGCTTACCTAGCTATGCTAAAGATACCATTTTGCAGATATAGAGGGATTACCATATCCTGCTTTGTAATGTGGTTTAGCCTATCTAGGCTTCTTATGACAGGCAGTATCAAAGAACCTCAGCCTGTGTCTGTAGCTGAACTTCCCAGGTAATTTCCTGATTTTGATGTTATGACTGCACCTGGATCTAGAGAGGCCAGGAACAGAAAAGTGCAAAACAAAGGGATAAGAATTTCAGAGATATATTGATGACTATAGTGCTGATCCATGCTATGGACTTGAAAAGAAATCATACTTTTTTTTCCCTTTTTTTTCTTTTTTTATTGCCTCAGTTTGTTCTCTGTTACAGAGAGAATCACAGAATGTTTAAGATTGCAGATCACCTAGTCCAACCCCCCAGCACAAGCAGGGTCAGCTAGAGCACACTGTACAGGATCATGTCCAGGCAGGTTTTGAGTATCTCTAAGGGAGACTGCGCAAACTCTCTTGGCAAGCTATTCCAGTACTTGGTCACCCTCACAATCAAGAAGTTTTTCCTCAAATTCAGGCAGAACATCCCAGGCTTTAGTTTGTGGCCATTGCCTTTTGTCCGATCACTTCACTGCTGAAAGGAGTCTGGCCACCTTCTCTTGACACCCTCCCTTAAGGTATTTATATACATTGATAAGATTACCTCTCAGCCTTTTCTCCTTTAGGCTGAACAGACCCAGCTCTCTCAGCCTCTAGGCTCTCTCAATCCTCTATTCATCTTTGTAGCTCTATGCTAGACTTTGTCCAGTAGTTCTACTCTCTCTATGGGAGAGCCCAGAACTGGACACAGTACTCAAGATGCAACCTCCCCAGGGCTGAGTAGAGGGGAAGGATCACCTCCCTCAACCCGCTGGCAACACTCTTCCTAACGCACCCCAGGATACCATGGTCTTTTTTGCCCACAAGTGCACATTGCTGGCTCATGATCAACTTCTTGTCCACCTGGACACTCAGATCCTTCCCTGCAGAGGTGCTGCTCTCCAACAAGTCAGACCCCATCTCTAGTGGTACGTGGGATGATTCCTTCTGAGGTGCAGGACCTTGCACTTTCCTTTGTTGAACTTCATGAGCTTCCTCTCCACCCATCTCTCCAGGCTGCCCAGGTCCCTCTGAATGGCTGTGCAGCTCTCTGCCGTATCAGCCATGCCTCCCAGTTTTAGATTGTCAGCAAACTTACTGAGGATAAATGCTGTGCATTCCTCCGAGACATGGATGAATAAATTGAGCAGGATTGGACGGATACTGACCACTGGGATACTGACCCCTGGGGAACACTGCTAGCTCCAAGCCTCCAGCTAGACTCTACGCTGCCGATCACAACCCTTTTAGCTCTGCCTTTCAGCTGGTTTTAAATCCACCTCATTGTCTAACCCACACTTCCTAAGCTTGCCTATGAGGATGTTATGGTAGGCAGTCACAAACCTTGCTGAAATCAGTGTAGACAAAATCTACTGCTCTCCCTTCATCTAACCAGTCATTCCATTGTCGAAGGCTGAATGCTCCTGAACACCGTCTTATCCTCTACATGCTTAGAGATGACATCCATCACCTATAGGCTGACGGACCTATAGTTGCCTGGATCCTCCTTCTAGCCCTTTTTGAAGACTGGCATGACATTAGCTCTCTGCCAGTCTTTAAGCACCTCTCCTGTTTAGCAGTCATACAGAGCTTTGTTTGTCCTTTTACCTTTCTGCTCTTCAGAATGAACTGAATTTTATGTGAAACACTTACAAGCCTGTTTATTCTGTTACAGTACAGAAATTTGGATCAAGTATGAATTCCATTCTTAGAAGAAAAGTGTGTGTATTTGATTCTCTCAAACCTGTTCCTGGTAAAAAAAAGTGCTTATCTGAAAAGAGGGCACAATGCTTTACTAGTTGAAGGTGGGCAGATATTGCAGTTCTTAAGCAGTGTAGGGTTGTCAGGTCATTTAATGGAGTTGGGTTATTCCCTTTTTCCGTTTCCTCCTTCCCTTTCTGCCATGCTACATTTTCTTCCCAGATAGTAGGACATGAGACAAATAAAAAGAAATCTACTTGATTTATTAACAAGAAATATTGTTAAACCCTTAGTATAGGGAAAAAAACACCCTTTCCAACTTATTTGATGTTATTTACATAAATATATATTGGTAAAAATACAACATAATGCAATTTTTGGAGGGCCAGGTGAACCCATTGAAGAACTGAAAAGCTCAGTCAGATAAGTATCTGAAAACTGCGTAAGTGTGTAATGGGGTATTGTTTCCTCCATAGCATCAAATTACTACCAAAAAAAACCCACAACAACAACAACAAAAAAAAAAACATAAGAAACAGAGGCACCAGCAAAGGTAGTTGTTGGATGAGGTAGAGCTTTTCTTGCAGAATATCCCTTTAGTTTTTATTTGTGAGCTTGTGACACAACTTGGACTTTCTTCCCTGTAATTGGTAATCTTTAGGCCTAGGAAAGAACAAGCAACAGAACAAGACCTTATCTTCATAAAGCTTATGTATACTCCCAGTGTGGTCTATTTGTACAAATTCCTTTGAACTATATTCTTTAATCATTAAAGCCTCCACCTTTTGTGGACATCACCACTTGCAAAAAAAGTGCTTTGTTTTTTTAGCTGAGAGTGATATTGATTACTTCTGAATTTTACTGACAGTCTTTATGCAAGGGTTTTGGATTGCAAATAGAAGCGTGACTGAAATAAAAGTAACGTAAAAATGTTAAGCTGCATGTAGTTATGTCCGTTAAAGAAATTGTCTTTATATAGAAACTGTGATAAGCAAATAAATGCACGTACTATACTTGGGAAAAAGGTCCAGAAATAAAATCCTGGTGGGAATTGGTTTATGAGATACTTGGGAAGCCAAGAATATGAATTGACACCTTAACTGAAAGTGTATTTTCTACATAACATTTTCCATGCTTCATAGTTAAACTGAAGTGTATCTTAAAATTCATTGCGTCTCTTTTTCATACAGATGAGGGCAATGAGGGCACTGGAGAGTACACATGGAGACTGCTGGAGAAGAAGGCGAGCCTGGGTGATTTTGGCATGCTGTGGGCAGGCGGGGAGAAAGTGAGAGAAAGAGAGGGCCCTTGTGAGGGGATGCATAGAGGGCTGCATTTGTTTTAGGCTGCCCCGAGAGCAGGAGACAGGCAGTGCCCTTGTGTGTGGAGCCTAGGGCTGAGGAGGAGGCTGGAAGGCAGGATGGCAGGGAGGAGGTAGGTGGCAGTGCCTGTGCTGCAGAGGTGACCTTTGTATGTGTGCAACATAATGGTGGTGAAAAGGATGCAAAGCAAAAGGGCCCTCAATTCTTGGCCTAGGAAAGCTGGGAGCTGCCCCCATTCTTGGCAAAGAGAACATCTCTCAGCCTATAGGTGCCCTCCCACACTTCTCTGCTCTAGTGAGAGCCTGCCATCCCAGGGGCCTGCTGCAGTCACCAGCGCCCTCTCTGTCCTTTGTGCCAGGCGACATAAAAAAGGGTGCCTGGGGGTGGGGTACAACTCACCAAGTTGCTGACTCCTGTAGCACCAAGGAGATTTGGACGAGGCATGGTGCAAGGAGACCAAAGAGAGCTGCTGCCCTTCTTTGAGAGGTGGGGTTGAAAAGGGTGCTGTGCAGAATGGCCAACACAGCAGACCTCAGTGGCCAGCACCTGGAGCTAGAGACCGCTCCGTACTGATAGAAGCTCATTGGAGGGCCTGCTGGTGGTTCCACAGTGGATGCCGTGGAGCCAATGGAGGTAAACCCTCCTCCGCAAAGGGCTGAGGTGGACTCACTGGCAGAAAAACAGGCACAGCCCAACACACATCCACGTGGGATAGTTGGACCAGTGGGACGTCGCTGTTGTCACAACAGGGCTAAGGCCTCTCGAGACCCTCCGCCTGGATCTTTTCAAGTGGTTCCCCCACAACCTGCAGGTGACCAAAAGTGGGTGAGGAAGGGGTCCATGTCCAGGTGGCAAAGGAGATGTTAGCTCAGTCTGCTGGTGGCTGATCCTGCACCCATCAATGAAGGAGACTTCTTTGAGCCTTCCCTTGTACCCCACAGTGCATCCTGCCCGCATTGCTGGTGTGGGTAGAGATGTGACCTCTCGTGGCCCAAGCTGTGTGAGAGATGGGAGGACAATACCTGTCTGACTGCCTTGAGACTGTTTTGGCGGGGTGACGGGAGGAGTGCATGGAAGGGGCTCCTCAGGTCCTGGCGTTGTGTTGGGGGTGTTTCTTTCAGTCTGAGAAGGAGGCGCTGAGTGGGGGCTTCTTGCCTTGAGCTCCTCATCCCTGCCACTGCCAGAGAGGTGGCTGAAGATGAAGGCCGAGCCTTCCTGGCTGGGGATGCACCAAGTCTGAAGAAGAGAGGTGCCAAAGCAGCTGTTGTCTCTTCTAGAAAACAGCCTGTCCCTGAGAAAAGAGTGTCCCTGTCACAGTGGTGGTGCTTGGAAAGGAGTCCTGCTGTGGTGCCCATGGAGTGGCCCAGTAGTGCCTGGAGAGGTTCCTGGGAGGAGGGAAGGAGGGATTGAAGTAGGGTGGGTGGGGACAGCTGCTGGACTTTCAGGTGTGCATAGTCCAGGTGGCTGCTGAACTGCTGGATGAGGCGTTGGTCGGCGTACATGTATGTGCATTCATGTGAGGATGTTCGAGGTCCCACAGGAGATTTGCGTGAGGGCCCTGGGTATGCCTGCTTTGGGTCTGGAAAGATGGGTAGCGTGAGAAAGGAGAGCAAGGCCTCCCTGCAGTGCTGCTGCCAAGCAAAAGTATTGCTTCACAGAAGAAAGAAGCAGGGCTTTGGCCAGAAAGTGTCAAGCTTGAAGCATGAGGAGTGCTTGTGTCCGGCGTCAGTTACGAGCTGGCATCACTACCTGTCCATGCATTGAGGATTTCTTTTGTGTATAGTGGTCCTTAGAGAAGAAAAAAATTATCTGAAAAGACCTTAATTTCCTTTTTTTTCCCCTTTTTCCTTTTCTCTTTTTCCTGCATTGTTTTCTCATTTATGACTTCAGGGCTTAACAGGCAAGACCACAGTGTCATATTAAACGTTTACCTCTGGACCCCAAGTAAGCTTTTCCTACTATAAAAATTGTTTGTATCTGCAAGGGTGTTTGTTGCTGAGGGACCCTCTAACAGATGTTAAGAGTTGAGTTGTCTGACAGAGAACTTAAAAGCAGGCAAGGCTCTCCACATGTAGCCTGAACAGACATCAGAGAGCCCTTTCTAAGCCTCGGGTTTAGGAAGAGCTTTCTTTTCCTGATCTTTGTCGATAGAAGGATAAAGTGGATATGCAGGACTAAAATTTAATTCTTAAAGCCTGATCTTTAACCGGTGATCTATTTAAAAGCAAAGTCTTTGGATTTAGAAGAGCAGCAGTGTATGGCATAATGGAATGTTTATGTATACACAGACATAAATGTAAAGCATGCCTCCGCCCCAATATATATACATGTTTCTGTACAAATAAGTGCTCTGTTTATGTGGCATCTGAGAATAAAAATGTATTTTAAAGCTGTGGTATTGCTATAGGCCTGAGATGACTCTGTCACCTTGCAGGCAATAATTAATTTTGCATGGTTATTGGATTGACAATTGTGGTTCATGGAAGATGCAAAAGTACTTCCTCTTCCCTTTTAGGTCTTAAAATAAAAACTAATTTTCTAATGGGGAAAAAATAAGCAATTCTCAAACCTTGGTGACTATAGATGAGAGGAGTGGTGGGTTAGCAGAAATGATGAAGTTAAAAATCTTGCCCCAGGCAGCTTTCACGTTTTTTTAAAAAATACCAGCAGTGATTGCTTTTTTTTTTCTTTAACAACACAGCAATAGACAGAGAGAGGGTCTCAACTCAGAAGGGAAGGAAAAGATCAAGCACTTTGATATAATAAATAAGAATTTGTTAATTGGCAATTACCCCAACACTAATTGTTACTTTTCTGTAAGAGTTGTGTGTTGCCTTGCCATCAGAAATTATTGTGTGTTTCTGGTTCTCAGTAGCATAACAAGTTCAGTATCATCCCCAGTGCAGAAGAGATGAGGAGAATCCGTATAATAATGTAGTGTATCCTAGTGTTTTTTTCTTTCTTTTTTTTTTTTTTTTGCAACCAAACAAAAGCCTGTGCTGTTTATTATTTCTGTGCATGTTCATTTTTCCTTACATGGTGCAGCTGTATGTCTTTTGTTGTTGTCACTTTGCAGATCACCTCTTAGTATCTTGCAGATAATTTATGGTCCACAGACCTTGCTTCACCAGTTAAGTACTTATGACAAATTTGATGTCTGCCAAAGGCTTGTAAGAGCAGTGCTAAAGTTGAAGGGAAATGGGTGGATATGTGCCTTTCCCCTTTCAGTTAATTCCTATATGCCTCATGGAATATAGGAGCTGTTTTCAGAGGATAACGTCAGCTAAAGAGTCAAGGAAGGCATTTCTCTTTTTTTCTCTGTGCAGCAATTAAATGGTACTCTGAAGAAACTCCTGCTTACCGTTGTTGAAGAAAAGAAGTGTAGAGGTGGTTGTGAAGGTGTTTCTCCTGACTGCTTGTGGTGCCTATGTTTCCATGGTAATAACAGATGCCAGGGAACCCCAACTCCTCATATGATTCCATTCTTTTTTTTTTTATATATATACAGAAGGTAATACTGCGTGTTAAACTATCCATTGGACTAAAGAGGGAAAGTGTCATCTCTTAACTATTTAATAATATCTTTTTTTTTCCGTCTCCCTTGTTTTGTCAAGGCTGCTGTACATATTGCATCTTTAGAAGACTAGTTGTCATTTCCTTGTTTTGAATTCTTACTTGCAAGTAAGAATACACTCGAATAGTGCAAGTAAGTCCACATAGTCCACATGCCAGACCTCTCTCCTTTTCTTGTGATTAAAAAGATTGCGGATAATGTGGATCTCAGGACACTTTTTCGTATCGGCACCATGCTTATTGTCCTGATGCCTTGTGAGCTGAAATAAAATATAATAGGTTTGGCTAGTAAACAGAGGGCAGGTTGTCTCTGGGATACGCCTTTGGCCTTCTTTGATAGGCAGATTAATACTTTTGGAAAATATTCAATTAGGATTATGCCTGTAAATATGTAGCCTGCTGCAGCTGGGAGTTGCTGGAGGAGCTTACTCAAGGTGACGTTTACAAGACATACTTGCAGCACAACTTGAATTAGGTTATTCACTGGCAGGGGAATGCCCTGTCCAAAGGTCAGAACTGCTGTGTGGAATCTACGGTCAGAGCTAGCACTTATAAAAATGTCATAATGCTTTTTACTTAATAGAACCATTGAAATTATGGAAAAAAATGTTTCTCAGTTTTGATCTGTGTTTTGTTGCAATACACTGGAAAAAAATGTTGCAACCAAACAGCTTTCCTGTTGAAATAAAGGTTAAGTACAGCGCTGTGGCTTCTCTGGCTAACGGGCTGCTATGCTATGCTATGGCTGATTTCATTCATCTTTTTATAGTGTCAGAATTATGGACTACAATCCTAGGGAAATTGAAAAGATCCAACTCCAGCTCCAGAAGCTCCACTGATAAAGTTTCAGTGTGAGAGGGAAAGTAGTCAACCTTCAGCTTTGTTGTCTGTTGCAGGAAAGGGATTTCACTGCTTGAGACAGGTGGATTTGTTATAGCCCACTCTCAAAAGTGAGAATGGGAAGCGGACAGCCACTGAGAATGTGGGCCCAGTACATTGACCAAGGCTAGGACAGAAGTTCAAGATATCTCATCTCAAAAGACTGTGCCAATTGCTAAATATCTATGGGTGGTTACTCCACATGTCAGGCAAGGAAGTGGTCAGAGAACTTGGAACAGATGAATTTGAGCACAAGAGTGTTTAAAATTAAATTTTTAGAAGTGTCTTACTGTTTGCTTATAGAGCTGAGCAGAAGAGGGAAAGATGTTTGACAATTCTATACTAGTTGTATAAAGAGATTACAGACATGAACTGCAACGGCAAGTTAGCTATGGACACAGCTACAGCTGTAGAAATATGTTTCTGGACAAATTATTTGCCAAACACTTGATATATCAGTGGCACAGCTGGAGGGATTTGTGGCACAAAAGGCATAAGATGCAAAGCCACAGAAAAGGTTCTTTAATTTACAGCATGATCAGTCCTGTGGCAAATGTAAGTAGTATGATCCAATCCAGGGTGATCTAGTAGTAGAGGAAAAAGTAACACTGGAGAGGGCCAGCAGTGCTGAGTTTTGGCAGCAGTAAGTGCTAGAGATTCATTAGTCTCTGAATTATAGCTAGCTTTGGTTTTGCTTGGACTAGGCAGGAGCTGATAGATGCTTAACTTAAAGGAGCTGCCAAGTGTGTTAGGTCAGGAGAGAGAGAGCCAGGGTCAGGCACTCCTACATGCAGGACAGGGCAGGATGGAACACCCTGACCTCAGCTGAGAAGGAGGGGTAGGCTTCCCCTGTCCCTGTGGGTAGGCTGTTTAGCCTGAGAGGATGTGGAAGCACATTTAATCAGGAAAGCCACACAAAGCTGACCTTCCCAGCTGCCTCCCCCTAGTGAGCAGAAAAGATGACATACCATGACAAAGGCTACCTGTCCCTACGGAGGTTGAAACCCCAATAGGAGTAAAGAAGGAGGAGGCAGTAACAGAGGGGATCATACTTAGATTGCAGGACAAGGGAACTATTTCTGAGTCAGATATTCCTGTCAATTTTCATTGACATTTGGTATCACAGTACTGTGTGACCACTATTTGGGCTGTAAGCTAGCTGATAGGCATTGCTGTTATTTCTGTCTGTGCAGCTTCAGTTTCTCTACAGTTCAGGGTCTGCTCCTCTTTCTCTTGCTGAGCTAGGGAAAGGGGGAAAACAGGGGAAGAATGGCCATTGGAGCACTGAGCATGTTTTGTGCTTGCCTGTAGATGTTTTGGTTCTGCTCTGTGGCAAAATCCATTTCTGAACAGTTTTGTGCTGATGTTTCTATTGGGAATATTTGTTGTTGTTGTTGTTTGTTTGTTTGTTTAATTATTATTATATTCGTGTAGCTACAACCTCAACAGTATTATTCCCAACAGGGAGCAGCAGAAGACAAAGTCTTTTGACTGATTAGTTGGTCTGCCTGAATGTCTGAAAGTGGGAAACAGTGCACTGTAAAGAAAATGTCAAAAAACTCCCATTTCTGAGACAAAATAGCAGCTGGGTTATGTGATACTGTGAATAAAAATGGAAACTTTTATAGATGAAGTAGGAGAGGTGCTATAAAAATGAAATGGGTTGTCAGCGCGAGCCAGAGTGGCATATGTGCTTCTGCCATAAGCTCAGGGCTTATGTAACAGACATAGGCAAAAAATCACCATAAATATTGCACTCTGACTATTAGGAGTAGCATGAAGTACTGCTAGCTCTAAGAAACAGGTGGATGAGTCTTCAAGAGCTGAAATACTCACAATGGATGGAATGGGCTAATACTTCTATCAGAGGAGCAGCATTAATATCTACAGGTGAAATTATGAAAAGCATCTCGTGTATCAGAACAAGAAATTCAACAAGGCCAAGTGCACGGGCCTGCACCTGGGGAGAAATAACCCCAGACACCAGTACAGGCTGGGGACCGACGTGCTGGAGAGCAGCTCTGCCGAGAAGGACCTGGGCGTCATGGTGGACGACAAGTTGACCATGAGGCAGCAGTGTGCCCTCGTGGCCAAGAAGGCCAGTGGGATCCTGGGATGCATTAAGAGGAGCGTCTCCAGCAGGTCGAGGGAGGTGATCCTGCCCCTCTACTTAGACCTAGTGAGGCCACATCTGGAGTACTGTGTCCAGTTCTGGGCCCCCCAGTACAAGAGGGATGTGGAGCTCCTGGAGAGGGTCCAGCGCAGGACCACAAGGATGATCAGGGGCCTGGAACATCTGCCCTATGAGGAGAGGCTGAGGGAGCTGGGCTTGTTCAGCCTGGAGAAGAGGAAGCTGAGAGAGGATCTAATCAGTATGTATAAGTACCTCAAGGGAGGCAGTGAGGAGGATGGTGCTGGCCTCTTTTCAGTGGTGGCCACCAACAGAACAAGCGGCAATGGCCTGAAGCATCAAGAGTTCCACAGGAACTTAAGGAAAAATTTCCTGACAGTCAGGGTGACAGAGCACTGCAACAGGCTGCCCATAGAGATTGTGGAGTCTCCTTCGCTGGAGATCTTCATGACTCGCTTGGAGGCGGTCCTGTGCCATGTGCTCTAGGTGGCCCTGTGTGTGAAGGGAGGGTTGGACTAGATGACCTCTCAAGGCATTCTATGATTCTATGATTCCATGAAATTCCCCCCCCTGATTTTGTTATGCATGTGATCCACATGTTTTATAGAAGTTTAGGCTTCCATTTTGCATGAGAACTTGGAACTGATAACTTGTTTTTTATTATTTGGTGGAAGTTATTTCCTTCCTCAGTTTCCTTCTGTGTAGATACTGCAAGGATAGCAAGGATATGTCGATGATTCAAAATATGATATATGTATCTTTGTTCTCTATTTTCCTGTGAAGAAACAAAGAGGATAATGGGGTGATACGAAGAGCAAGCTACCTTGATAACTCGCTGCTCTAGTATAATATCTTCACTTAGAAAAAAAGGTCAAACAGACTCTTTTCTGTGGTTGTAGATAAAAGACTAGTTCTGACTGAATATTAATTTTGACAGTGAGCTTTAAAGAGCCTTGATCTGGTTGTCTGATGCTTGCCTAGCAGTTTTGAGGGGCTGATAGTCCCCTGGCTGGATGAAAGATCCTGCAGCAGCTAGTCCTAAAGATCTGCTGTGTTTTTTTGGGAAGGGATGCCTCTGTGACATCTTTCTGATAGAAGAGGGAACAGTGTATGTAGCTGGGCAGTATTTTTTTAATGGGATACTAGTAAAGTTGCACTGATAAATGGGATTTAGATATCAGTTTGCAAACATAGAGAATATACTTAATTGAAAGATACAGAAAGTGAGGGAGAGGGGGAAGAAAGTGGAGGGGACATACTGAATAGTTCCCAAGTTCGCACTGCGAACCAGAGCTATATCTTAAAATGGTACTCAGAGGGTGCGATCTCAGCAGCAGATTCGTCATAGGGTTAGCACTTTTATGGAACTACTGTTGTCTCATCACAGGATGAAAATTGCACATCTTTTCAACACTAGCAGAGTTATAACTCTGTGAGCCAAGCAAAATTTCACATCTTTAGTCAGACTGAAGGAAAGTTGGTGCCACTTAATATAAACTCTATATCACTGCATTTTCTTTAAGCCTCAGGTCTGGAAGTCTGGCAGATTCTACAGAGATGCTAAACTAATTTGTTTACCAAGAATTTAATCTCTTAAAAGGAATAAAAAAAAGTGGTATTGAAGTGGAATAGTATTTAAATATGTCAACATCCCATTAGAAAAACAATCTGCTTGACTGAGGAACCTTTTGAAAATGTTAATACCTGTCAGGTGCTCTGAGTCTTTTGATATGGTAGGAAAAAATAAACTCTGACCACAAATCGAACTAAGCAAAATTAATGGCCTGTCTGTATCCACAGCAGATCATGAATGCTGAACTGCAAAAGAAGATCTTGCTGTAGATTTTGTAGTTGAGATGCTTTCAGTTACAGTCTTGTCCTTATTTATTTGTTTTTAATACAAAGAGGAACATTCAAATTCATAGACCTTGGTCTTCATGGCAGACCTTAATCATCATGTTATCTGCTGGAGGGACAACACAGCACAGTACAAATAATCCAGGAGGTTTCTAGAGTGCATTGGTGACAACTTCTTAGTAGATATGACTGAGTGCTTATGAGGAGAAACATGCTGGGCCTCATACTTATGAACAAGATAGAACTAGCTGGAGATAAAAAAGTTGCATGCAGCCTTGGCTGCAGAGGCCACCAGTTGGTGGAAATCAGGATCCTATAAGGAGGGATCAGAGCAAAAAAAGCAGGATAAAAACCCTGAACTTCAGGAGAGCAGATTTTGGCCTGTTCAAGAACCTACTTGGAAGAATCCACAACATAGGGCCGTAATGGAAAGAAAGATCTGTGCTAGATGATTGATATCCAAGGATCACCTCCTGCAAGTTCAAGAATGGTGCAAGGAGGAAGACAAGCAAAGGTAACTTGAAGTCTGCATGGATAAACAAGCAGCTCCTGACTGGCCACAAAACTGTCTAGAACTCAAACATTAGAAGAAAGTGTACAAGAGGTGGAAACAGAGATGGACGATCCAGGAGGAAAATTGAGACAGTGTCCAAGCAGGCAGGAATGGAGTTAGGAGAGTTAAAGTTCAGCTGGGCCCTGAAACAGGCAAGGGACATGAAAGGAACAAGAAGAGCTTCTACAAGCAAACAGCAAAAGGAAGACTAGAGGAATATGGGCTCTCTAGTGAGTGGGGCAGGGCTAATGACAAACAATGTGGAGAAGATTGAGGTGCCAAATTCCATCTTCACCTCAATCTTTACTGGTAAAACCTGGATGCTATTTTCAGACATGAGAAGAACAGGAGAATGAGTGGGGGTAGTCAGCACTGATTTATTGGCAGTGGGGAGGTCATGCTTAGCTAATCTGATACCCTTCTGTGATGAGATGGTGGGCTTTTTGGATGAGAGGTAAACAGTGGATATGTTGTATCCCAACTTCACTAAGGTTTTTGCGACTGACTCCCATAACATTTTCATGGATAGGCTGATAAAGTACAGCTAGATAAGTGATCAGAGAGGTGGATTAAAAGCTGCCTGAACTTCAGGGCACAGAGCTAAATGGTTCAGCCACAATCATCAACAGCACCTCAAAGTCCAACTATAAGCCATCACTAGTGGTGTCCCCCAGGAGTCAGTACTGGAGTTAGTACTGTTTCATATTTTCGTTAATGACCTGACTGATGAGACCAAATGCACCCTCTGCAAGTCTGCTGATGATCCCAAACAGAGAGGAGTGGCTGATACAGCAGAGGGTTGTGCTGCCATTCAGAAAGGCCCTGACAGGCCGGAGAGATGGGCAGAAGGTGTCCTCATGAAGTTCAGAAAAGGGAAGTAGGGAGAAATAACCCAGTGCACCACTATAGGACTGACCTGCTGGAAAGCAGCTTGGCGACCGACCACCAGGACCTGAGGGTGGACAACAACACAACCACGAGCCAGCAACCCAAACTTGTAGCAAAGAAGCTCAGTGTTGTCCTGTGTTGCATTAGGACAAGGATTGTCAGCAAGCTGAGGGAGGTGATCCTTCCCCTCTACACAGCACTGTTGAGGCTGTATTTGTAGTCCTGTGTCCAGTTCTGATCTCTCCAGTACAAGAAAGACATGGAGCTGCAGGTATGAGTCCAGTGGAGGGCCACAAAGATGGTTAAGGGATTGAAGAATGTGTCATATGAGGAAAGGCTGAGAGAGCTGGGACTGTTTTGCATAGAAAAGAGTTGGTGTGGGGCAATCTTATCAATATTTAGGAAGAAGGGTGTCAGGGGGACGAGGCCAGGTTTTACTTAGTGGTGCCCTGTTATAGGAGGAGAGGCAGCAGGCACAAAGCAAAAGACAGGAAATTCTATCTGAACATTAGATTTTTTTTTGACTGAGAGTGATGAAGATATTCAAAATCTGACTGGAGAGAGTTCTGGGCAACGTGCTCCAGGTGACCCTGCTCAAGCAGGGGAATTACATCAGGTCATCTCCAGAGGTCCTTCCAACCTCCAGTGTTCTGTAGTTCTGTGAACTGCATGAGAATGAACAGTGGAGGGTAAAATGAGTCACACACAGAGGAGGAAGAAACAACAGATTTTTTTTTTTAAGATGCTTCATTTGTTAGTATATAGTGAAAGGGAAATAGGGAGTCTGAATTTACATGACTTTTTCAGTGTAACTTCTGAGCTCTGTGTGTTTTAGATAAAAGAAAAAGGATCAGCATGTTGTTCAAATTTCAGTCTAAACTATAAACCTGGGAAGGATTTAAGGCAATAAACTAGAAAAGATAATGAGTCGAAATCCTGATGTGTGGAAATAAAGCAAGGTAGGGTTTCTTTACTTCTTTCACACTACTTATGCATGAGAGTCATTGTGTATGCTTTCATCTGGCCCTATATTAAAAAAAAAGAGATCTAATAAAATCATATTGAATTGTAATATACTGTCACAACATATACTGATGTTGCCAAGCAGACTAAAGTAGAACTAATTAGTTCCACCCTCTGAAAAGTCAGATGAAAATTAACAGTTGTGCCATAGAAACAAAACAGGACATGAGTTGATTTGCCCAATACAGAAATGCAAAGTAAGCATACTAACACAAAGCAAGTTCACAGTTTTATTATTTTCTCACACTCATATTTTCCTGAACTTGGCAACAGTGAGTGAATGACAGGTGTAAATGACCATAGGTTACAGAATTGGAATGGGAAAGGAAAAAGTCCAAAAGTTATACCGCAACACAACTTGTTTTTTACCTCTTAAAAGATCTAATTTGGATAGTGAGGTGGATTAGGAATTGGCTGGATGGCAGAGTACAGAGGGTGGTAATCAGCGGTGTGGAGTCTAGTTGGAGGCCTGTGGTGAGCGGAGTCCCCCAGGGGTCAGTCCTCAGTTCAGTCCTGTTCCATTTATTCATCAATGACCTGGATGAGGGCACAGAGTGCTCCCTCAGCAAGTTTGCAGATGATACCAAAATGGGAGGAGTAGCTGATCCCCCAGAGGGCTGCACTGCCATCCAAAGGGATCTGGACAGACTGGACAACTGGGTGGTGAGAAACCTCATGAAATTCAACAAGGCTAAGTGCACGGTCCTGCACCTGGAGAGAAATAACCCCAGACACCAGTACAGGCTGGGGACCGACCTGCTGGAGAGCAGCTCTGCAGAGAAGGACCTGGGCGTCATGGTGGACGACAGGTTGACCATGAGGCAGCAGTGTGCCCTCCTGGCCAAGAAGGCCAGTGGGATCCTGGGGTGCATTAAGAGGAGCGTCTCCAGCAGGTCGAGGGAGGGGATCCTGCCCCTCTACTCAGCCCTGGTAAGGCCACATCTGGAGCACTGTGTCCAGTTCTGGGCCCCCCAGTACAAGAGGGATGTGGAGCTGCTGGAGAGAGTCCAGCGCAGGGCCACAAGGATGATCAGGGGCCTGGAACATCTGCCCTATGAGGAGAGGCTGAGGGAGCTGGGCCTGTTCAGCCTGGAGAAGAGAAGGCTGAAAGGGGACCTGATCAGTGTGTATAAATACCTCAGGGGAGGCAGTGAAGAGGACAGTTGGCCTCTTTTCAGTGGTGGCTACTGATAGAACTAGAGGCAATGGCCACAAACTGAAGCACCAAAAGTTCCACAGGAACTTAAGGGAAAATTTCTTAACAGTGAGAGTGACAGAGCACTGGAACAGGTTGCCAGGAGAGGTTGTGGAGTCTCCTTCTCTGGAGATCTTCAAAACCCGCTTGGATGCAGTCCTGTGCCACATGCTCTAGGTGACACTGAGTATTCAGGGGGGTTGGACTAGATGGCCTCTAGAGGTCCCTTCCAACTTTAAGCATTCTATGATTCTAATTTATATATTAGGTTTTTAAAGCTTTCCTGATCATTTATCTCCATGGCACATTTAGGAACTGTATACCTACAGGTATGAAAATTGCCTTACGTAACTGCAGCTCTGTCAGTGTTACCTGAGCTGCCACAAGATACTTGTAAAGTAATACTGTTGTCTGATCAAGATGCCTGATGCCAAGCTGTGCATTTTCGGATCTGTTAGCCAGCTGTCTGTAAAGCTTTATTGTCCAGCTGACACAAAACAAGTGCAGCTTTCCATGCTAAAATCAGAGCATTGAATGTATTAACTGGCCCACAGATCAATTTCCTTAGGTCCCCTAGCCAACTACCTAGCCAAGGTCTAAATTCCCTTTCATTTACTCAGTGAAGACCTTAATATTGTCAACAGCGTGGGTGTATTGAGGAGCAAGGGTCTCAAGGCAGTGAGCCAGAAGACAATTAGAGTATCAGTGTACATACATAGCAAATCACCCGGATACAGTACCTTATTTGTCTACAGGCATGTGAAGCACAGCCAGGAGCCTAAAGGCTTACGTCAGTTTCTAGAAGCAGCAGTACAGTTGCTCTTTTGTTTGCTAACAGAGCACCTGCACTGCTGTCCTTTAAGTTGGTTACCTACTAACAAGACATCCCATACTATTGTTCTTGAAGTGCGCTTCTACATCTCCCCCTTCTTTATTTATTGAGTTCTGGCAAAGCCGAGTATACTTTATTCGTGCTGCGCACAATCTCTCCCTATACCCACGGTTTTCCTGGAAACAGGACTTGCTCACTGGACCAGGGTCTTTTCAGTTCAGGGTTCTGAGAGTCTGGCGGTGTAGTTCGGTCTCTCCTTCCACGACTGGTATCTCCTCACCATCTTTCAGCTGAATCGCCATGACCTGCTTTATTGCTTGCGTAACCGATGTGCGTATCAGCTAGAGAAGACATGGAACACAGAACAATGTTCCCTAAAATACAATAAGGAGTATAGCTCCCACCACCATCACCTTCTATACCCAGGGGGCAAGCTCTGGCCAAAGCCCTGCAAATGGATTCCGGCCATCATTCACTTGCAGTTAGCTTCCGAGTTAGCTGTTTCAGGGTCAGCAAACATCGATCTTATGAATGGACTTGGAATGGTCAGATAGGTTCATGCAAAATGTGCCGTCGAAATCCTTGCACCTGTGCCATTGTGCCAAGAGCAAGAAGTCAATTGCAGTTTGGTTCTGCAGGGTGGCATGGTGGACTGAATCCACATCCACCAGCAGACCCGCTAGAGCAAGCATAGTAGCGTTATTTTGTTTAGCAAGCCAACAACTAAGCTTTTCAAGCTTATTATGAACAGCAGCAGAGGCAACTCCTGGCGCAAAGATAGATGCAGCGATTATTTCACCTGGGCTCCAGATTTCTACATAGTCATCGCAGCCCTCCTCAAATGCATGTGTCAATCTTTTGACTCTGTGATATTTACGTGTTGCAGAATGGTGCAAGGATCGGGGACATGGATTCTGCGTGAACAACCAAGGCCTTGGATTTTAGGCCCTTAGCATAAGTAACTTAGGCTCTTAGCACAAGTTAGGCCCTCGGGTTTTTGTCCCGTGAGAAACTGCAGCACAATCCAAGATTAGGTAGGGAAGCAGTCCCCTGAGAAACTGCAGCACAATCCAAGATTAGGTGGGAAAGCAATGCTGGAGATGTGCAAACACCAGGTGTGATACAGGGAATAGGTAGTGGGACATAATTAGCTAACCAATGGTATAGTGGGGTACGAATAGTTAACCAATAGTGTAAGGACGTGTGGCTTTAGCAGCAATTCTAAAAGTATATAATGCTTGTACACAGCAGCAATAAATGAAGTCTTGCCTTATTACTCATATTGGGTCAGACGCATTTCTTCCCCACACCCTCCCCCCGGCCGATAGGTCAGCCCTGAGACTTGAAGATAACAGCGCGGCTCGGAAGAATAGCAGCTCGGCAGGTTTCCAGACTTGGACGACTTGGAGAAGAACAGCAGCCGGCAACCTTGAGACTCAGGGAAAACAGCGGCTGGGCGGATTCACCGCTGCAGCGAGCAAGTGAGTGATTTCTGAGCGCAGTGCGACAAGCAGTCTTGAGTCTCAGTTTTAGCTCGTGTGAAACGAACAACGAACTCGCACGCAACAGTTACGCACTCTTGTGTGATTCAAGATCATGGACATGTTGGGTGTCAACACCGTTAGAAGCCCAATCCTGCACGATCCCCCCGAGCACAGGAGGGTATGATGTTCCATGCTTGATTGCCACAAATCAGGAACACTCCTCTAGGCAACTTAATTGGTATGTTTTTTGACTGGGTTTGATTTTCAGCTGTTTGGTTACACCAATATGAGGCATTTTGGTAAACTGTCAATGAAGAATCAACAATCTATATGGGCCATGGAGACCCTTTTTCCACTATAGTCAAAAAAGGTACGCCCGTCCATTTTTAACGCCCCAGTAAATCAGGTTCCTGGAGTTCTCTACTTCATCAGGGGGTCAGAGCCCAGCACCCACGACCACCTTTTATCAGGGTCAGTGGTGTTCCATATCTCATGGCCATATACTCCATTGACTCTAGCACCCACCCGCCACCAATCTAATTTCTCCCCAAGGACACCTACTAAACAGGTGCTGAAGAGGTTCTGTCATGAGCTAGTTGCTAGACACAGCATTCCCTGCCTTGTCAAGTTCATAAGTGTTACCCAAATATATTATTGGGCTGTCTAGGGATGACGGGCAACACTAAGCCTCCTCCGATGAGGAGTCCACAGATGGCAGGGATAATGCAGGTCGGACCCATCATGCCGGCACCCATCACGGTCCTTGATCTGTGGAAAGACAAGCATACCCTTGTCCCCAATTTATCAGCTATACTGGTTTTCCCCACTGCCCCGACCCAGGATCCTTGACCTTTTCCATGCTGGTCTGTGGGAGGTTGAAGTGTCGCTGCATGGGTGACTTGCCTTCATCTCCTCAGTTTAAAAAATTCAAGGTGTAGAGTGCTTTGTCGGTACACTCTTGGGGTGAGCATCCCTCACTCCCCCTTTTTTGTTTTTGCAACATGGCTTTTAGAGTTCCATGGGCATTCAGGAGTCTTGTACCAGTATAAGCAACAGGAGTGCTTGTACCTGTTTTTGTAGATACTGTATAAATTCTCTAGCTATCTAGGCAAGTATTTCCTATATTCACCTATAGGAAACCTTGTAAGAACAATTTCAATAAATCCCAGTTCAGCAAGTACAAAATTTCTGTCTATAGGACATTGCTACACATGAAAATTTAACTTCAATGATTTGTGTTGTTCAACCTTAAAACTGGATTAAAAACACTATTCTCTTGGCAAACCTTCAGCTGCCAATTCACAGAGCTGTATTTAAGCACCTGTGATTTAAACATGCTGAAATCCTTTCCTTTGAAGTGGTCCTGAGGAAAGGTCCTTTTGAAAACCAGAAAAATTCCTGGCTATTTTCAAGTTTTCTTTAGCTTCTCTGATAACACCAAATCTGCAAAATTTGTCAGGGAAGCTGTTCAGGGAAGGAATAGGACTAACACGTACGTCAAACTGACATCTTACAGAAGTGCTGTTTGTGTTCTACTGATCTCAGTGAAAGCTCTGCTGAAGGTAGTGGTGTTGAACTGTTTTGTTTGATATTGCAGCTCTTTCCTTGGTGTTGTGTTACAACTAGTCATGTGTGCGCCTTGCCAGCTCCCTTCTCTTGAGTTCCAGTGCCTCTGCATGTGTTCTAGTCTACAATTTAGACCCCCATGAACATGTTGCTCTTGAGGATTTGTGCTGGCATCAATGATCATGTCAGGAGAGGATGGTTTGCTGGATAAGCCTCAATACTGTCTGTGCTGTGCTACTACATTTTCTTATGTTGGCATCTCACCTTACCAAAGCATCCTGATGAATAGAGATTAAAATTAATAACATTTTTTTGCTATCAATGCTTGTGGAGAAGAACTTGGCAGAATGTCCTTTGCTCGGAGGCATTCTTGGGTCATACATCTTCATATAAGGTGAACATGTCATTAGATTCATGTGTGCTTGGCACCAGAATCTCAATCCTTTGCATCTTGAGCCAGGCTTAATATGTATCCTTTGTTTCAATCTTGGTCTCATTTTCTAATTTAGCAATACACAAGGAGCAAAAACACATACCATCTATTTGTCACCTTTTTAATATGCAGGAGGAATAATCAGTATTTGCCTAGTTATCATACCTAGTTATCAGTATTTACCTAGTTATCATGTGTACGAACTCAAGGGACTTTTTTGTGCAGCAAACCAACCTTTCACCTCTCCTCTGATCTTATGACTAAGTTTCTTTCAGTCCTTCCTTGCTTCTTTCCTCCTTTCCTTCTTTCTTTCATACTTAGATAGAATTTACCACCTTTGATTTTTTGAATTCTTTCTATATCCATACTTCAATCCAACTATTTATCCCCTGAAATCTCATAGTCACAGCTTAGTTGTGTACAGAACTATTTTCTCCTGGGTTATTCAACATGTGCCTGATACTTGTGTATGATCTTTACAGATTTTCATGAAATTGTCCAGTTATTCTCTTTTGCCCTAGTATAATTTACCTTTCCTAAGTCTTTCTAGTCTTTCTAGCATTCTTTGGCAAGCACACACACACAAAAAGATACCCCCTCTAGCAGCCAACAGCTTTCTATATGTGGATATCCTTCCGGAGTCTTCAAGACCTCTAAAATCTCCCTTAAAATGCACTGTAAACCTCATCTCTTTGAGAGTACTATGGCGCTATGAAAATAAGACCATAAAAGTGAAGCCAGAATAAATAAACCTTATTCCAATTGAGAGAATCTTGGCAAGTTTAACAATTGTTAGTTTTGCCTGAGTTAGAAAGGAGGAAGATGGAAATCCACAGCAGAGAAACAGGTTGGTTCAAGTGACACACCAGGTTTGTAATCCTGCTCTATAGGTCTATGTGCAATATACGTACAGGAAAATAAAACATGACAGCATGAGGATTTTTATCATTCTGTGTTTCTGTGATGATTGGGATGCTTGTGAGTAAATGAAGCCAGCATGAATTACTTGTCTTGCTCAAAATGAATGTCACTAAGACCTTTATGCCTTTTTCTGTGTGCTATATATGACAATATGTATCTGTCAAGGAGATGTCTATATGTTGTTACTTGAAACCTTCTGTTAGCAAAGCCAGATTCTAAAGCACCATGACTGCCATCGCAAGCATTGCAGTGACAGAAACTCAAATAAGAAACTAGACCAGGACTTTTTCTTTCCATCTCATATGAGGAAAATGAATATCAGTTGGTTCTGTGACACTATCCTACAGGTAGTTCTCTTTATGTTCTCTTTACGGGAAGAGGGAGTAGGGAGGAGAATGTACTTGTCACTGGGACTCCAGAGATCTGTATTAATTTTATTAATTAATTTTATTCTATTTATTTAGCATTTAATTGAAAGATCCATTGAGTAGATCTGGAGCTGTATTGGATAAGGACATGAATCGGTCAGTGCAGAGAACTGACAGTACTGTGTCTAATCTGAGGTGTCTATCTGAAGTAAAGTCTGAAGTACACAAATCTAACAGCAGGAGAGAGAACTGCGTGGAAGTTCTGACCCCATGGCCGCAGGGGCCTGGTGCTCCTGCTCCTGCCCACAGTTTACTAAATCCCAAATGTCTTTCATAAAACGTATATGACCTTCAACTAGACCATCTCAGCATCCTTCTCAACCAGAAGCAAGTGCTGGTTATCTCAGGAGGCAGCTGGGAAAATTCTCTCCCCTGTTACTCTGAGCTTCCCAGCCTTGAATGGCTGAATGGAAGTGAAATTCAGGACTTTGAGCCACTGCAGGGCAAGGATGAGCTAGTTCCTGATCTTAGGGTCTAGCTACTGAAAGGGTTTGTTTGCTTGTTTAATAAAATTGAGAATGGATTTAGTGGGAAGATCTGAGTTTAGTCATAACGTTTTCATAAGTAAAACTTACAAAGTGTTTCTATAGAAGTGCAAGTTACATTCATTCAGATGGGCCCCAGTTTGTCTACTTTCTAGCTTTCTCTGTCTTGGATTCATTTTTCTTACTCTTTTGGGGAATAAATAGCGTTAAGGATTTGTAACTGGCAAACTCTTAACCACATCCAGTTCGTGGATCACTCAGATGGAATTCTAAATTTGGATGCACCTCAACAGATGACTAAAAACAATACTTTTGCGGGTACAAAGCAGTAAGTAAAGGAGGCATTTACAAACACATTTGGGAATCTGTGGAAGAAGTGGATCCTTAACACAGGTTTCTCAATGTTGTGTCTCTGTTTGGTGAGAGGCATGCTGTTATATTTTGAAGTCTACAATCTCTCTCGTCTCTTAGAAATAGCAGTAGTATAGAATTTCTTTTCTTGTGTCATTTTAAATACATTATTTAAAAATATAAATTATTTTGTTCTTAAGCTAGTTCATTTGAAAACTTAAAATCCCCAAACAGATGGCTTTCCATATTTTTCTTATAACTTTTTTAATAACAACCTATTAGAAGCAGAACAATTGCCGAGGACCACCACCGCGAGACGGAAAGCACGACACTTCAATGTGAAGCAGATGCTATTCACTTTAATATCAGAAGGCAGCTATACCGAAGACGCGAAGCGGCACGAGTGCATTCTCTGTCCATGCAACTTACGATTGGTTAACGAATTCATTCATACGGCGAGCATGCGGATGCCTTCAACTCATGATTGGCTCTTGCCTTGTGTGCCTCTTGTCGCACACCTGTGCTTGTTTTCCTTCTCTGGTATTCATTGTTGTTCCTTCTTTAGGGCTTTCTGGTCGGCACGTTTCCTGCTTACTGCTAACAAGGCTAACAAGGCTAACAAGCTCTTATTTCCTTATCACATTGCTCCCTAGCAACGTTATTTCGGCCCTTCATAATCATGCAATACTGCCAAGGCTCCCACAAACAATGGTAAGAAATATCCTTATCCTTTTTGAGAACTCATTGCAGATTGGTTTCTTGAAAGCTGTTATTCCTTAAAGAATTCAACCTTTTTTTTTCATGTATAGTGTGCTTAACTGTAGTCTAAAATGAATGGGATAATGATAGGACTTTTCTTCTAAATTACATTTTAATATATGATATATTTTATGTCTTACTTTTTAATACTGAATACCTTTCGGTGTGTTTTATTAGCAGATACCAATTGTACAAGTTATTTTTTATCATCTGTGAAAACAACAACTCTATTGGCTTTCTACAGAAGTGTCAAGAAGGAGATCAATTTGAGTTCAGTTTCCTATTGGAAGGCTTTCTCCCAGACTTGATCCCTAGATACATCTGAAGCAGGACCAAAAACTCAGGAGACAGGAAACACACTGGATTCATTGGTAGGCATCTAATGGTAGTAAAGCCTATTGTGGTGTAGGTATAGCACTGGTGATGCCTGTGAGTGGGGAGGCAGCTGGGTTGGAATGTGTGTCACCTCCAAATGTCACAGTGCTCACTGTGAGCATGCAGCTTCAGGCAAGCTCTTTTGGTTCTGCTAAACCAACCTCAAGGTATCAAAGCTAGCTTCCAGGTCTGTGGGATGACATCCATGTGTATCTTTTCTTTGAAGTTTAGAGTGATGAAGAATTTGGGCTTGTATAATATTTAAGAAATAGCCCTCAGCCAGTTCCTTGAAGAACTGTGGTCCTTATCTTTGTCTTCAACAGATGTTTGCTATTTTATCCGTACTCTTTCATGATGCACCAGCAGCAGCTGCTGTTTTGTTCGTGCTCTCATAATGTACTAGCAACAGCAGCGAAAATTATGTCCTTGAGTGCATTCTTGTCTAGGGCTTCTCGTAACAGAATCAGGTTGATCTGCAGCTTGCTTTGATCAAGGTGAGCTGAAAAGTTGTCTCAGGATAGCCAGTCTCCTGAGACTGAAGAAAGACTCTATGCATATATGGAAATGTTCAGAGCAGACCATTAGTTTCACTAACTAGGAAGGCTCCTTGTGTCTGGCCCACTCTAACAGCAATCTCTCAAAACTTCCTGGCTGGGTAGTTGTTCATAGAACTGATGCTTAAATCATAGATGAAGCTGAGGAGCTGATGTAGGGTGCTACAAAAATGGTGCTAATCTCTTTCCTATTGCCTTTACCAGATCAGCAATTTCTAGATGTGAGCTTTGTTTGAGGCCTAGAAAACTTGGCAGTCTTATTTTCGCTTAATTAGCCTCACAATTTGAAATTATCTGTGACCTCTTAAAGAACTGGGAAGAAATGAGCAGTTGTTAGCAACTGGTTGCGCTGTTTAACAGCACCCACTTGTGTTCAGCAGAACTGCAATAAAGCAGAGAGAGGAAAAGTCCGAGGATGCTGCCCAGAGTCAGGGCATGGAAGGGTTATCCTCTGCTGTCCTGTTACAGATCACCATTAGCACATTACAGAATTTCAGCTCGACATAAACAGCTTCATTAAGTGACAGTGGCAATGAAGGCTTGGGCTGACAGCCTGCTTTTGTGGAAAGGCCTGGAGTCCCATGCATGAAGATTTGAACTAATGGAGCAGCTGCAAGGAGGGTGTCTCCATGTTCACAGAGGCTGTTATGGGACAGAGAACTTTCAACCATCCCCACTGAGATTTGCCAGAGCTCATCTGTTGAAACCTCTATTCTAAACTTGAGTTTTCCTGCTCTGTCATACACCTGTGGGGCTTTACTGGGAGATGAGCATGGCTATTGCCAGATCATGGTACATCTTATAGTTCTGTTTATACCCACACCAGAAAGTCTTTCCTGAGTCTGCTGATCAGTAGTTTGATGCTTTAGCAAGTAAAACAGCTGAGTCTGTACCTTTGATTTCCCTTCCCCATATGATCTGGAGAAGGGGTCCTCCCAGTTTTTTACAGAATGTGACCATCTGGGTGATAACTTTTCATGTCCACAATCCATTCCTTCTGATATGCCCCCTGCTTTCTCAGAATTACTTTGGCTATTCCCCAAACCCCAGATTACACAGATTTTCTCTGTTTTGTCTTGTTAACCTAGATACTAGCAGTCTTCTCCATCTTTCAAAAGGGTTTCTAGAGGTACTTGGAAGAAAAAAATGTAACCTATCCTTAAGATAGATAGATAGATAGATAGATAGATAGATAGATAGATAGAGATATATCAAGCATATTTGTTNAGAAAAAAAATGTAACCTATCCTTAAGATATATAGATAGATAGATAGATAGATAGATAGATAGATAGATAGATAGAGATATATCAAGCATATCTGTTGTGTAGTAGCCTTTCTTATTCTTTTCCCCCCTCCATGATTAGAGGTAGTCTAAGCAAAAGAAATGTAATATATGAAAGAAACTATGTGTTGTCTGGTAAAAATGATTTTCAGATGCATAAAAAACTTGGTTAGCTGATATAATTTTTCTTTTGTGAGTCAGATTACATTTTGGATGTATATTATAAGCTTAAGGAGTTTCCTTAATGTCTGTCGTTTGAGACTGTATGAATTATGTTTGGCTCTATCTTTTTTTTTTTTTTTCATTCCATAAATGACCGTCCCACGTCCCTGTTACCAATATTTATGTGACATCTTGGTGTCTTTGAACAGGATGCTCACTGCACATGTGTATACTCTTCATTTTAGTATTTCAGTTGTTATGAAGACCTCTTCAGGATTAGATCTGATGTTTTATCCTAGGGCTGGAGGGTTTTCTTTGTTTTTGTTTTTCCAATTACGTCAGTATACACAATATAGTGGCCTTTATTCCACTATGTTTTTTGTTGAGTGCTCTGCAGTATATATCTGCGGTCACCAAATAGTGCACTGCCCTGATTCATTGGTTATGAATATGTTACCTAAATTCATAGAAATAACAAAGAATTAGCTGCATTGCTGTGGGAATTTTAGCCAGTCTGTTCTATGTAGATTTTCACAGTTCAGAGCATAATATAGTAGGTCCATTTTCTTGCATTACTATCCAAGACCTGTGATCAGCAGAACCCCTTGTTAAACTGCAGGAAGTATCTTTAGAAAAACAAAGCAATATGTAAGTTACTAAACCTAGAAGCTATTCAGCCGAAGATTTAAGTCAGTTGCTGACTTTCAGTCCGTCCCTTTGATTTCACTTTTACAATGGGATGATGTCCCTCCTTTATGATGGGATGATGGGCTAGATGCATGGGGGAAGAGCAGTGAATGTGGTCTAGCTTGACTTCAGCAAAGCTTTCGACACCGTCTCCCATAATATCCTCACGGGGGATGCTCAGAAAGTGTATGTTAGATGAGTAGACGGTGGGTTGGATTCAGAACTAACTGGATGGCAGAGCTCAGAGAGTTGTGACAAATGGTGCCAAGTCTAGCTGGAGGCCTGTGGCCAGTGGTGTCTCCCAGGGATTGGTACTGGGCCCAGTGCTGTTCAACTTGTTCATCACTGACTTGAATGAGGGGACAGAGTACATCCTGAGCAAGTTTGTGGATGATATCAAACTGGGTGGGGTGGCTCATACTCCAGAGGGCTGTGCTGCCCTTCAGAGGGACCTGGAGAGACCGGAGAGTAGGGCAGAGTGGAACCTCATGAGATAAGCGTAGGGTCCTGTTGCACCTGGGGAGGAATAACCCCATGCACCAGTACAGATTAGGGGTTGACCTGCTGGAAAGCAGGTCTGCGGAGCGAGATTTGGGAGTCCTGGTTGACAACAAGTTAACCATGTGCCCTTGTAGTCAAGAAAGCCAATGGGATCCTGGCCTACATTAGGAGGAATGTTGCCAACAGATTGAGGAAGATGACCCTGCAGCTCTACTTAGCTCTGGTGAGGCCACACCTGGAATACTACGGGCAGTTCTGGTCTCCTCAGTCCAAGAGTGCTATGGAGCTTCTAGAGGGAGTCCAGCAGAGAGTGACAAAGATGATTAAGGGACTTGAACATCTACGAGGAAAGATGAGGAAATATGAGGAAAGAATAAGTGAGCTGGGCCTGTTTAGCCTGGAGAAGAGAAGATTGAGACAGGATCTTATCAACATGTGCAAATACCTGTGCAGATGATTTGAAGATCTAAACTCTTCTTTGTGGTGGACAGTGACAGAGCAAGGGGTAATAGATACAAAATGAAGCACAGGAAGTTTCCTCTCCATATGAGGAAGAACTTTACTGTTAGGGTAACAGGGCCCTGGAACAGGTTGCCCAGAGAGGCTGTGAAGTCTCCTTCTTTGGAGATATTCAAAACCTGCCTGGATGTGACCTTGTGCAACATGCTCTAGGTGTCCCTGCTTGAGCAGGGGGGTTGGGCTAGATGATGGCAAGAGTTCACTTCCAACCTCAACTACTCTGTGATTCTGTGTAGTTCTGTGGTTTCCTAACAAGTGCAGTCAGTGATGTATTCTGTACTCTCTAGCAAAAGCGACATGTAATCTCCTTTGCCCGATCTCGACTGATTACTTCTTCTGAGTACCTCCTTCCCACCATGGTTTGCTCTTCCTGGAGGGAAAAGCCTTCATGATCTTCTGACACCACAGCTGCTTTTTCAGTCTTGGAGTTGCAAAGGATAGTAGTCTTGTAAGATTAATTTGTAAGATTGTAAGATTCATTTGTAAGATGCTAATTATTGGAAGATACTAATTCAACTAATTCATTTACAATCTGCACTCCTCTTACTGCATGCTGAGACACTTTTGGCTGAAGCCAGTGGCCTGGCTTCACTCTCAGGGATTCTTAAGTCTTGAAAAGCATTCAGGAAAAGCTGAACTGACACAGCTGGGTCAGTTCTGATGCCCACATGGTATGGCTAAACAGCTTTGCTAAAAGGCTTGACATGTTTTGTTTATGCGTTGAGGTTTTTTTTCCCCTACCTCTTCTGCTGCCATAGCTTGTATCTTTGCCCATTTATTCATATGGCTGGTTTGGAAATACACTTCTTTAAAGGGAAGAAGCCCTCACCACTGGAGGACCTCAGTTTTACTTCTTCACTTTTTATTGTTTGTGTTTGTTTTCTTTACTTCTTTTTTTCCTCCCTCATGCTTCAACATCCATCTTTCTGACAGACCTTTACTTTTATAACTATATTCTGAAAGGATTTTGTACTTTAACAAGTGTCTTTGACATGCACTGAGTCTAATTTTGTTATGCATTTGCCCTTCAAGTTATTATTTACTTTTTATATGGAATGCATAACTCCCCAGCTTTCTGCAACACAGCTTGCTGGTCAGTCTTGCAGGAAGCTGAAGAGTGTTTTAAAAATGCTGCTATTAGTGATAGTGTCAGAAGTTAGCTTATCTTCAAACAACTCCTTGAATGTTTTTTTATCATTCCGTTCAAACTGGGGGAGTGTTTGGTTTTGTGTTCCTCATTTTCAGAGCCTTTCAGCTCTGTCAGGGCTTGGAGTAACTCTTTTTCTACTTCATTTTACTCTTAGTGTTTTTTGTCTGTCTATAATCACTCAAAGGCAAAGGAAGGCTTGCTTCATTTGGTGCCCAACTACCAGTTAGCATTGTAACAGGCAGCTCTGCCCAACAGAACAACTAATTCTTATTGGCGTTGATGTCAGCCTTCAGAAATGCAGATCCTCACAACTGTTACCCCCTGACCTTTCATTTTTCCCTGCCTGATAGTGAATTCACCCTTACAACTCTTCTTTCCTGAAAATTACTGATACATAAAGGATTTACAAGAGAGATATTTAAAAATCAGGCTCTAGAGTGTTTTTTATCTATTGTTGATAGACATTCACAGATGTTAAGGCTAAGGGACCATTATGACTCTGGAATTTGACTGAACTCCTACTTCAAAGCAAATTCTGGTGGATCCAGACAGAGGTCAGCTTAAATCTTTTTGAGACTAATAGGTGAACTGCTGTCCTTTTTTCTTATTCACAAGTATAATGATCAGGATAACCTCTTTATTGAATAAAACTGTTGAAACTGTAACAATTTCCAAATGCAACACAAGCATGTAATATCTGCATGTGCAAGTGAACATGCACATGTGCTCATGTCTGTCCCTCTGTGAAAAAGAAGCGATTTTAGCTCCAGAAAACTAGACAGGAAAGAAGCAAGAAATGAAGCAAAACGAGGATTAAGTGGGTGGACGGGATCTTACAGAGAGGTTTTTGAGTTCCTTGTTAACAAGATGGAAGATGAGCAATGTGGGCAAATAAGCTCTCCCACTTATTCTCTGTTTCAAGGAAATAGATTTTTGTGTGCAGTCATTGTAAATAGCAGAATTATGTGAGAAATGTTTATTCTCCGTATCACCTTTTTTTCTGAACAAAATGACTCCTTGACCCTGAATTTTTGCCAAGTTTTGAGGTCAAAAAAGGTAATAATATTTCTACTTAAACAATTTGGTCCTAGGCATATTTAATGCTGGGAAAACTGACACCTAGGAATAAACTGTTCAAATCATTATATATTCCTACTGTTTGAAAATATGTACCATAGTTTTAGAATTCAGGAGGAGGAATTGGGAATGGCCTGAGGGAAGGAGCTAATGAAAACTCTGTAGCTGGCTTTATTTTGAAACAAGTAAAACTCAGAAAACTTTTACCAGTAGTTTGCCTTATGTGCATATATTTCTTGCTTCTGCAAGTTGTATTTTTCTTTGGAAGTTTCATCTTTTTATTTAACAGCTCCCCACCCCCAATAAAAGCCAACCATGAAGACTTCAATCTACATTCTAACTTCTAGTCAAAAACTTCTGGGTTTAGTTTTTGACAATAGCAGAAGAAATTTTTAAGACAGCAGATATTTCCCATGAAAACATTTTTTTTTCTGTAAACCTGCTTATTTCAATCTAAGGCTTGTTGAGCAGTATCAGAATTCATTTTCATCACTGCCAAAATCTGAAGCCTAAGGAGAACTAAGGACCTAAGAAGAACTCTTAGTTCAATTTTATTTTCATGCTTCCTCTCCATTTCTTAAATTATTCCCCAACACACATGAAGACAGGGAAAAATAAGTTGGAATGATATAAACAGAGAATGGAGTGAGATCAAAATCAAGAGAAATAAAAAAAATTTAAAAAGGAGAGAAAACTTTCATTAAAAGTAAATAACTAAAACATAATAGATCTGCTTAATGTCAGGCTGGGTTTGGGTTCTCTTAGATGAAAAGTTACTCCATTTTCTTATTTGGACAATTTATTTCTCTTTCTTTTTTTCTTTTTAGTTTCTTTTCAGTTCTCTTTAGTTTCTTTAGTTTAGTTTAGACACCTGTTCTGTCTCATTTGCTTACTTCTTTTTAGTCTTTGTCTCTCCTTTCTTGGGAGGTGATTTTAGATGTGTCTTCAAGCTTGCCAGACTTTTAGTCCTTTGTCAAGTTCTCAAAGTCAAATGTGTGTTTACAGTGAATAATACAGTGCTGCTGTGTTCTTTGGCTTCCAAAATATAGGTGCATTTGTTTTTATATTTCTGAACTCACAGTTTGTGTGTGGATTAAAATCAATGTATGTAGTTGATTTGTGCAGGTAATTTGTCTAATAAAAAGCAGCTGTTCACTTACATGTGAAATTTGTTGTCCGTTCTCCACAGACTTAAACTGAGAATAGGTTGTCCCAGTTTTCATCTCAGCAAATGAAGTCTGTCATTGCATGACAGTGTTTGAAATGATCCCTAAAAACTTCAACTTATGTCATCTCTGTGTAAGGGCAGAATGTGTTAATGACTTTATGTGTGATGTGAGGAGCATGACACATTTTCTAGGCTGTTGCTGTCAGTACCAGGAGTTTCTTCCATTTGTTCTGCATCCTCCCCATTTCCCCATGTGCCTCTCATCTGTCTTTCTCTTTCCTTAGACTCCTTTCCACCCTGCTCTGTGCCAGAAATAGTATTTTCAGGGCAGCATGTTTGTTAATTTCCTCCACCACTCCCCTCCAATTAGGGAACTAGTTGTTTTATTTTGTTTTGTTTTGTTGAGCATATAAAACAAAAACTCTCCTCCTGCTGAACAAGACAACTTGTTCTGCAGATCTTAGGTAAAGGAAAAAAAAAGCAACTATTCTGTGGCAAAGCAAGAAGTTTTATGCTCTATATGTTGAAAATCTTAAGAGTAGCAAAGCAATGGGACATACTGGCTTGGGAGATTATAAATCTTAGAAAGGAT
Organism: Crypturellus undulatus; assembly: GCA_013389825.1. Lineage (NCBI taxonomy): Eukaryota > Metazoa > Chordata > Aves > Tinamiformes > Tinamidae > Crypturellus > Crypturellus undulatus. The sequence continues at coordinate 91,145 of VWPW01022471.1, forward strand.
GGGTTTGAGGAAGCACTTATTAGAGATGAGCTAGAAATTGTTCAGTCTGTTTTGTATCAGGGATTTCTTGCAGCTCAGCAGTCCTNATAAATCTTCTTAGGAAGGATGGGTTTGAGGAAGCACTTGTTACACTTGTTAGAGATGAGCTAGAAATTGTTCAGTCTGTTTTGTATCAGGGATTTCTTGCAGCTCAGCAGTCCTGTGAGGAGGGGAGAGTTGTTGCACTGCAAGATGTTAGTGGCTGCCACCACCCAGTTCTTGGTTGTCAGTCAATTATGGTCCTGGCTGAAACTGCTGGCTTTGCTGAAGCCTTGCCATAAGCTCTGAGCGACCTTGTTTCCCACACCAGAGCTAACAAGGGCGTTATCCCTACACATCCCCAGGGAAATAGATTGGGCCCTGCCAGAGTAAATAATGCCTCACTTACTCTTCAACTGGAAAATTATTTGAGTTTCCTTATGTGTTTCACAAAGGAGCTGAGAGAGAGGAAGAGAGATTTAATATTCCTTTCTTGTTGCATTAATTGCCTGTTTCGCAGTTAGACTGTGGAGTCCAAGCCCAAACATTTTGTAATTGTTTGAATGACAACTGAGTTGCCTAACTTCACAAATATTTTGACTGCTCATATAGTCGAGCTGCAGTCCTCCTCCTAGGAAAAGTACTCACAAGAGAGCAAATGTCAAAAAATACAAACAGCCCCAAGCAGAGTATTCATGCTTTTGGCAATGAGCTGCCAGACTGCCATTGAAGACAAGCTTGGAATTTGCTATGAGGAACTTTTAAAGGAAAGGGAATCTTCAGAAAGGTTATAAAAGGAATGAAACCCAGTGTAGTAATTCTGCAGTATTTACTGCAGTATTTACAGAAGTATTTATTCTTTTATACTAGAAAAAAAGGCTAGTACATAAAATACAACTGACAAAGAAACATCTTGTTTTATATGCTTATACATGTATAAAACTTTGGAGAAAGAAAAAATGTACCAATTCATTAGATTCATGATCCTTAAGTGAATTAAGTAAAAAAGATGGGAAAATCCAGCCTGTGCTCAGAGAACATGAAAGCCTAAGCACGTGAAACTTTATGATTAGTGAATGTGGGAGCCATACTATGGGAAAATTCCATGGAAGCACTGTGACTTTCTAGTGGAAATTTAGTCCAGCACTATGTTACATGTTTAAAGGCTGTCCTTTCTTCGGATAAATGTTTTCTTTCATTTAAAAAGAAGGAAGGGAAAAGAAAGACTGGAGAAGGTGAGAAGAAATGAGCAGAATGGATATGGTAACCCTGCAGATCCCAAGTGATTTGAGAGTGGTCTCCCTTTGGGAGCTGCCTCATGCTAGACTGTGATGGCTGCCCTTGCATGTGCTGAGTGCCTTCCTGCTGGTGAGCAGGGAGTGCTCAGGGCATTTCACTAGTTTGTCGAATGAGCAGGAAGCCCCACATTGACTCTGTCCTAATTGCTTTGCATCTCCCCAGAGCTGACTCTAAGTCTGACTATTTCCCTTAGATTAAAGCAGCTTCATGGTTCACCTACAGTAAAGCCTTAAAAAATACATATTTTATTCAGACCTGTTTTTACAGTAATGCAGTAATGACAAGGGTGGCAGTATTATAGAGGCCCTTTGAAAAACTAGTAGGAATCTTTACCCTGTGAGAGAAGTTTATTGTTGACAGGAGATGGAACTGTGAGTCCTTGAGGTTGAGAATTATTTGTTTTCTCAGCTGAGATGAAGAAGAGTCATTAATAATTGACAAAGCTATTGTTAATAGTTGTGTAGCCTGTACTTGCCTCCTTTTATCTAGAGATATCCATTAAAATGTACTGCTCACAAACACATCTAAACAATTCAGTGCCCAAAACGTCCTTTTCCAAATCCACTCTCCACAGATTATATGAGAGGAAACTTTAGTTTATCCCTTACAACTTGACTTTCCTGAAGAAAGCTTTTTTGCTTGGGTGAGTCTCTCTATCTCTTTGAGGATGGAACATGTATACTAGGAGATGAAGCACTGGTCCTTTTCCTGTGAGACACCAAGGCCACGTGATACACGATGTTCTGAAGAAACGCAGTGCAGTGATGGCTCACGTTGAGAAGCACAGTGCAGTGCTTCCCTTGAAGCCCCATGGTGGTTTCAGATCCTGCAGCATCCGTGTACCAGGATTTCTCCTACTGTGTGATCATCTTAAAAAGTCACAGTATATCAACTCCACTAAGGAAACTATTGTTTCTTGTTACATGCTGTAGACATAGACCACAGGAAATTCTTCTGGTTAGAATTCCGCAAGGCCTACAAAACTGAAAAGCAAATACTAAGGATTCTTTCTTACAGGACTTCCAGATCCATTGTGTAACTGCAGCGAAGATGACATCAAGAGAGGCAAAATCTGTGAACAACACACCTGTATAATTACAACTATGCTGAGACTGCATATTTATTACTACACTCTATGTAGAACAGGAGAAGAATGGTGTGGTGAAGATGCAAAGTCTGAACTTAGAAACAGAGATGGCTCAAAGAACAAAAAGCACTTAATAAAGAAATTCCATGTGAAACATTTACCACATAATGTCCCTGATTTATTGAAATTAATGCTGGTTAAAAATCCTGTAACAGCAGTAAGTACAGGAAGAATTAATGTTTTGAACTTACAAAACAATTTCTACTCGTGTATCTTATCTTATTTATTCATTTCAATGAATACTGCTTCAATATGCAGATGGGAAACGGAGCAATAGAACTGAGAATCATCGCACTTCATTTAAAGTATGCTCTGATGTGAGGTACTGTTCTTAATAAATATCCTGAGTGAGTACTTTTAGCTTTCATGAACCATAAATACTGAGAAAATTTGCCCCTTCATTTTGTCTGTTTTGGATTATGTCTACTGGAAAGACTGTGATGTGGAAAGATGAGAAGTGAGCAGCATATGAGTCCCATGTTTGCTGTTTAAAAAAAAACGGAGAAAAAAGAGGAAAATACATGTTCTGGGAAGGCACAGAATGAAGTAGTAAGTGAGTCTAGAAAGCCAGCAAATGGTGTAATGATCACCTGTTTGTGGAAGAATGGCCTGGAAAAGGGAGAAAACCTAGGGCTTAAAACAAGTTTGGGCATTTCAGAAGCTTGCTTGGAGTGAGACACAGTTGCCACTTCCAGGATGGCTGGTCCGCATGGACCTTGCTCCTCCACGGTTCCCTGGGCAGCACAACCTGCCCTCCTCACAGCTGCAGAGGGCAGTAACGGAGGGTGGAGCGGAGTGAAGACACCGCGGCCAAACCCAGTTGCCCTCCCTGTGCTGGGCCACTGATGAGCCGCACAGTAGCTGCCCAGTGGGAGATACACGATAAGATGTCCGGTGCTGAGCCAGCAAAGGTGGCAAATCATTCCTTTCAGATGAACTTTGCTTGAACTTTGCTCGTTATAAGCTCATTATAATGCCAACACACACCTCCATCCCAAAAGTTATCGCCTCTGAGATATAAGTGCTCCTCAGTGGGCATGTGCTCTAAATTTTTGATTGACTGTGCCTTTAAATGAAAGTGAGAAACTTTTTCACCAATCAATAACCATATTAAGTATGACTATAGTCACTCAAGCTCCACCTGAATGTAAAGAAGAGTATAAAAGGTGAACTAAGGAGAAGTGGGGGGAGAAGATTCCATTGTAACTCTTGGGTCAGTCGATGGGCTGAATCCCCTTTCCTCCCCTTGGGTCAGGACGCTGCCTGAGGGGACTCGAGACTGAGAGCCCTCTCCCGTCTTCTGGGGTGAGTGATGAGTGCACATTTGTACATCAGAGCTAGCTAAAAACACCATGCTGTAGTAGAGAATTTCCTATACTGACATCTGAAACCTGCTTTGGAAATGTTGCCTTTGAATAAACCATGCTGTTTGTGAACTCGACTACTTGTTTGGCAGGGGGTGATCGGACCTACAGTTGACAGACTGTTTGTGAATGCGATACTGCCAGGGTCGAGCTTATAGTAGATTACACTATTTGGGAACTCGATTCGCTCCTAGGAAGGCGATTGGACCTACAGTCCACAGACTGTGAATCCAATACTGATTTGATATCTCCTTCCCCCCCACCACCACTACAGCTTTCAAACTTCAACATTTTTCACCCTGTTTTATAATACAATAAAAATAAATGCTCTTAATGCTTAACATACAATAAGCTCACAGGATTTTCTGTTGAAGGATGTTATTGAGGCAAGTTGTTAGCAAGAGGGGAAAAAAAGGATTAGGCATTTATATAAATAGCAGTCCCACTTAAAGCTTTATTGGGTAGACTGAAGAGCTGTAAGGGTTTTGTCAAACCTTTCACTTGAGGGCATAAACTGAGAAGAAAGGATTTTCTGCCTCATTGTGTAGCATAGATTATAGACTTAGCCGGAGGCATGGGAATTTGATGTAGTCCAAAGTTTTCCGCAATACCATCAGAAATTGATGTCACTGACCAGACTGTGATTTAGTTGGACTCATTGCTCGCTCAGCTACATGATTCCATATTCGTCTCAGAGGGGATTATTTTGTGACTGATGGTTATGGAATGGATTTGGCATGTAAAGGCTGATGGTGGAATGATCAAAACTTGAATGTATTTCTCTTTCCAATATTTTTAAATCCATTGCAATTTTTACTGGGTATTTTCTTTTTGATTTGTAGGTGGCAGTCTGAATAGCTACCAAACAATAGTTACTGAGAGAATGTCCTGGGTTGAAGGTGCTCTACTATGAACATACTAAATGCTCTAAATGCTCTAAATGCTCTGTGGTCCTGTTTGATGGCACTTTCTACATTGCAAACAATTCTGACCTCCCAACCAAGTTCTATCCAGGAGAAATCCTCCTCTTCTTGACTTTGCAGTTGCACATTTTGAGAGGAACTAGGGTGTAAAAATAATCAGAGTATGAAAATGTATCTGCTATACCTTCCCCTTAAGTAAGGTAAAAAAATTACAACTGGAGAAAGAGAACGCGTTATATCTAAAAATCTCTTTTTTAGAAGAAGAACTTAAAATTTTTAAGAACTCTTTTTAAAGAGAGAAAACTCAAAATAATTAGGTCAGATAGCATAGAAATAATCATTAAATAAAGATTTCTAAATAACTCTCACTGTGCTTAGTGTACTCTTGCAGTCAGACTCTGGCTCCCAGACCTGTTTACAGTCAATTCAGTGACTTTTTTGAGATGTTTCAATTTATGTCCAGTCCCCTCTGGTCCTTACGAAATTTTTTCCTTGCTTCTGAGGCTTGATTGTCAGTCCTTTGCTCCTAGCAGCAGTCATAGTCTCTTTTCTGTGCCTGCAGGTTTTAAGAGCACGAATGGCTCTATTCTAGTCCCGGTTGCATTTTCGGAGTGAAAATAACTTTGTCTGTAGCTTATATTAATGGCACTGACAAATCTTTTCTGGAAGGAGGAAACCAGGCTAGAAATAAAAAACAGTGCCTGGCTCATAATCAGCTTGAATTTTCCAAAGTTTTTCCTAGATTAGCAAATTCTTTACAGCAAGACACCTAGAATTTAGGGAGACCAGTACTCCCATAGTGATTTACTATAAGTGTCACAGGTAGATTTATGGGGAGTTGAAAATGGTCTCCAAAAAATGACATGTTACTAAGTGATGAAACCAAAAATCTTTTGTAAAAGAATATTCAAGTTGGCAGAGCTGATTTTGGTTGCCTTTCTATTGATATTTCTTCATCTGAGCAGAGTAGAAATATGAATCAGGTAAAATAATGGAGATGAACTATTTGGAAAGTATATGTGACCTGGGATGCACATGAGAAAGGACGGACAAATTGCGTCTTAGTGTCATGGTATGTCAAAGCCTACCTGGCAGTGTCACATCAAATAAAAAAAAAATCAAATAACCCTAGGTAAGCTGTGACCAGAAATGAACAGGAGCATCCTGGTATGTTTGTCTGTGAGCATTCTGCAGGAAGTTTTGTGATAAAAATTCCAGATTTGTCTCCTCATTGTAATTCCATCACTTCAAACCTAACATAGAGGTAGTGGAAAATATGGGAAAATATCCATTCTCAGGTTATGTATCTAGTTTGCTATAAATTTAGGCTTATGAAGAACTAAAGGAATAAACCTGAATATTAGCCTGACTGAAGCACAGTTTTCCTTTGTTTCTCTTTGTATGTAAAGGTGAGATGGATGGGTGCTGTGGGAAACTCTGAGATAATCATAGAACCATAGAATGCCTAAGGTTGGAAGGGACCTCTAGAGGTCATCTAGTCCAACCCCCCTGCACACCCAAGGTCACCTAGAGCACGTGGCACAGGGCTGCATCCAAGCGGGTCTTGAAGAGAGAAGGAGACTCCACAACCTCTCTGGGCAGCCTGTTCCAGGGCTCTGTCACCCTCAGTAATGTGCTGTTCTCCTCCTGTAAAGTCATCTACTGTTAGAAGAATTGAATTAATTGAATGTTTAAATAATTGCCTCATTGAATGTTTAAAGTTCCCATTATTGTCCTTCAGGAATGAGAGCCATATCAGTCATTCCAGATAACAGCCTAGAAGCTGGTGAACAAGGGAGAATAGCTTGGAAAGGTAGCAAGGTGTAGTTAAAAAAAGTCACCTCTTCAAACAGCATAGTGTAATCTGCTGCAAAGGTGTGGAGCTGTTAGCATAAGTCATTCCTGCTGTTTCTTTTTTCTCAGAAGAGCATGAGTGCTATGCAGAAACAAAAAAATGTTCTTGCAACTGAATGCTTTATATTATATATGCTCACATCTAATATGTTCATGGCATATACATTGGGGATGTAACATTAGATAGACTTCTATATCATGATTTATTAGAAACCTGCATTTTGACAGAACTGGTATTAGTGAAAAACATTCAAATCTACTCTGCAGTATAATATATGTAATGAAGACAGTAATTTTTTCATCACTTGTTTCAGTGGCCATTCCAGCAGCTAACTGACCCTCTGCAGACACATACAAACTAACTGGAACACATCCACCTGCAAATTCACAGCAAATTTTAAGCAAATTAGAAAAAGCATTTACATTGTGCAAACGTTCAAAAATGACCTCATTCTTTTTTTTCTGTATTTCCCTAACCTTTCTTTTTGTTTCAGTATAACTACAGAATGGCTTGTCCTAAAACTGAAATTTATTTTAATCTGTTGGTTTTGGAAAAGATTAATGTCTTGACTAGTTGCAGAGGCCTTATTGGCAGAATTAATTAGCACTAATACCATTAATAGCATGGTTTCTGCATACCCCAAGGGCTTCACAATGCTGATGAATTCCACATGGTCCTAGAAGAATTAAGCAATGGAGCAAAGAAAAAGAGATATATAGTATTATACTTGCTTATTGTTGTCATACATTTTTTAAAGCTAAAGTCATAAATAGTATTCTAAAGTACAGCTCATTGGGAAAATTATACAGACAAAATTGCTTTAGTGCATTTATGTTGGCTATAAATTATGAACTAGCTTTTCAGCTTCCTGGACAAAATGATTCCTGTCAGTGTTTCCAAGTTATGAATACAATGTTTGAAATATATAGCTATGGTGAAGAGAAGAAGTGAATGTTGGTGGGACAGGAACAGAGCTGTCAATGCAGAAACGATCTTAACCGTGCCTCCTCATGACTCATAGTATTTGACTTCATGAGTACATTTTCAGATTAATATTTGCTTTTAAAAGTACTACTTAAAAAGTTTTCCCTTTTTATACTTTTCCCCTTTCCCTATTTATACTTTTTGACTAGACTTTTCTGTTTCCCCTGTATGTGGAGAAATGCAGAGAAGACAGACTTGCTGTACACAACTCAATACAACCCAATGTCTGTTTGCTCTTCTGTGCTTCTGCTTATTCCTCTTCCAAGCTGCCTTACACATTTACCTGTGTTTAGATGTTTCTATGAGATCCTGAACTTCAGGGTACTTTAAGAGAGTTGGATAATGCAGTTTTCTAAACATATTTTCCATAGTATTTCTAAATCAGGAATGGAAGCTAATGCAACACTATGAAGATGTAACTACTAGCTATTGGAGTGATGAAAGTGAAGTAATAATTCTGAAGTGTAACATAAACAATTAGCTACAGTTCTAATTAGTAGGGTGTCTTTGGTTCAGCAAAGGATTGTCAAAGCTCTACCAAGGCAGCAGGAAAAATGCAGATTCGGAATATGCAAGAACACTTAAGAGAAAAACAGTGAGTCAATCTTATGGTCCTGTTAATGACTGCAATCTGCATTTATTATACATGTGAAGCAATATCCCAATGGGAAAGCTCATAGCGGAGGATAACGCTGCATGATGCAATGTGTAAGGAATTGATGAAATATTTATAGGGGAGAGTCAGAGTTGGAAACATTTGCACTCTAGCTGCAATAGTTTGCTCTGTGCAGTGTGGTTGCTGGTATGTATGGCTGATCCAATGTCAAACCCAGCTGCACAGCTGGGTGAGCTGACGAAGTTTGGTTCCTGAAGGTGAGAGGAGTAGAAATGTCAGCTGTGTAGTGTGCATCAGCTGTACCCTAATGTGCCACTTGTTGTTAGTGGGACAGAGAGGTCAGGGTCTTGAATGGCCAAGAGAAGAGGCAGACTCTGAAAGATTCGGGGAATGAGAAGCATCAACCCAGCATGCCTAATAGATGCTTCAAACTAACTATGTTTTCTTGCGCTACCATCCAAGTTGATGCAGAAGGTTAGAAAAACCATGGTCTCCTGAAGTGCTTCAATGTGTGATTTTATATTACAGGAAAAAAGCATTAGTGCCTTCCCTCAGTGTGTCTGGTCTGCTTAGATGCTACTATGTCAAAGAGAAGAGCTGGTATTTAAGATCTGGCTAGGGAATTCTGAGCTCTGTGTCTCTTTAAGAGATGCATTTGGGCTGTTGCTAATGTGGAGAACCAAAGCTAAAGTAGAAATTACCTTTCATTTCACATTAACAAATACCATGATTTTTTTGATGTTGATGGAAGCCTGTTTTCAGGTAGAAACTTTTGCAGGCAAAGAATAATTTGTTCCAAGCTCAAGAAGATTTGGAAATAGAGACTGTACATCTTTTCTAAGTCTGATGCCAAATATGAAACTTGAAATACAAATGGATAAAGATTTGCCCTGACAATTAAACTACCTCTTAATTTTGAGTTAGGAGACAGGATGAATTATGAGAATAAATCTTTACAGGAGATCTCCAAAAAATCCTGTAGGTCTCTAAATTTCATCTGTTGTGTGTGCTGTTGGAGAAATTAAGAGTTTCCTTTATAGACTGAACTAATGCTTATTGATACACTTTATTGTGGCATTGTGGAGATGTGTGTTTATTATCTGGCAGTAATCCTAGGTCTTAGTCAACTCAGTCTACTAATAGTATTTTTCCAACCCTCCCTTTCTGTGACCTCGGTGCTGGAGTTGAATAGTAAGTTGTTTTTGATCTAATTATCCTTGCTAACAAAGTTCTCAAAGAGAGCTTCTAGCAAAGTAAGTAAACTGGTCGCCTTGGTAACCTTGGCTGGGAAGGCGGTGTACAACTTATCTCCACAGCACCAAGCCATTCTACACGGTCTGTGCATGTACATAACATAAGGAGTATTAGAAGCAGTGAGGGGGACAGTGACCTTTGTACATCAGTTGAGAGTAGGACCCACTCTCTGCATCATAGGAATGTTTGTAGGTATCAAATGATCAGCACATTTCTCCTGGCAGCTCCTTGGAAACTTTTAATCCATGCTGGTTTCTTTGCTGTGTATTGGGCATTATCTGATGGGGTGGTGAGGTTCACATTGCAAAGAGATAGGGAGCAGTTTCCGGAGCTCCATCTACTGCTGACTTCCCTGGCAACACTGGAATGAGAGGCCAGTGGGGTAGGATCATGTTCTTCTCCTTTGAAGATAGTCCCTGTTGACGGACATGCCAAGCCTCTGAAAGGAGATCCCCAGCAGTATCTTTGGCCGGCTTTCATTTAGGATTTTCCTCTCCTTTTACAAGTACATTTGATGTTCCCAACTTTTGGTTGCATTGAATGCGCCTGTGGAACAGCAGCTTATACAAAAATACCAGGCTTGCACCAGCATTCCCAATAGGAATCTAGGGAGCTAGTGAGGGAAAGGTTGTCAATGCTCTCTACTGTTCCTGAAAACCTCTCTCTGCTTTTCAGCAGTTTTATAAAGACATGTTTTGCAAAGGATAATTACTTTCCTAAGGCAGAGATCTGTCAGTAAGGTGCTGTGAAGAAACAGAATGGGACTGCTGGGAACTGAGCAGAAAGACAGAGCTCTGAATACAGTTGGACCTTAGCCAGCAGGAGGATGATCTCGTTGAAAGTTTTCTATTTCAACAAGTTGGCACATCCAGACAAGATGATAAAAGATTTGTTCATGTTTTTCTAAGCAGTTATAGCTGTTTTCCACATATTTTACCTACAATTCACTTTCTCCTCCCCAGCCATTGGCTCATACAGTTGACCAGGAAATCAATAAGTCAGGCAGGGGAACGAGATCTAATAGTCAAAGTTTCTGTAAATGCCATAGATTAAAAGTGGAGGTTGAGTGTGCATGTCAGCATATTTTAGCTAAAACATAAAGCATTCAGGATTTATTTATCTATTGTTCATTTTCTGTTGTTTTTGCAACGGAAAAAAAAGACCTTTTGCAAAGTAGCATTTTTTTTTTAAGAAAATAAAAATTAACCCTTTAATTTTGCCAAAAGTAGATTGAGCCATAACCTGTCAGGCCTCAGTGGTGGCTTGTGCTTTTCCATGAATCTATCACTTATTATAAAGGAACCAATTTTCTACTTGCAGGTTCTCAATGTCTTCATGTTCTGCTTTTGTATTGAGTGTCAAATATTACTCCACTAGCATCAAATGGAGAGAAATTATTTTTTAAGAATCTAGTCTTTTTTTTTTTCTGAAGCCAATGACCCTTTTTTAGTTTTGCTTTTTCCTCACCACAATATAGCAATAAACACACCTTTCAGTAAGGTATTAATCTTCTTTTTGGCATTTTTAAATCTGTTTGAGTGTCTAACAAATTGCTTTCTCATCATCATTTAGTACTAATGTTTACATTACAAACAAGCATAACAAATATTTAGTAGTAAGTTTCATGGATATGCAATCCTGAGGCAAAAATCTTTGCCTAGATTTTTTTTCTGAAACACCATGCAGCAGAGGGTGAAGACCATTTCATAATTACTTCCTGCCCAATTACCTATACTGTGAAGTCAAAAAATCAATTAAGTGTCACTACAGAAAAAGCGTATCATTAATACATTTGTTATACCTTCAGCTGCTGTTCTGCCACTTTCATTCATTCACATCTGTAGTAAAGCAAATGCTGGACTATTCCAAGAGAAAAATGAAGCAAGATTTTTTTCTTCCCAAATACATGTTTAATTACTAACTGCAATTAGTAAGTCTCTCTGTTAGTCCAAAATGTTTGTACCTGAAAACTGGAGGTGGGGAAAGGACCCCACCTTTTCTAGTGCCTGATCTTTCTTGATCAGGCACTTTTAGGGGGTCATTGTGTTTTTTGTTTTCCTTTTTGTTGTTGTTGTTGTTTGTGTTTTTAAGAAACAAGCACCATAGTCCTGCTGTTAAAATTTCCACCCTGTTACTACTGACTGTACTTGCATATCTTGGAAAATCATCTGTGGTAGAATTGAACTGTTGAGGCTAGGACTTGTCTCTGCTGTTTATATTTTATATTAGACCTGAAAGCTGGAGGATGGAAAGAATGGAGGAGAAAGGGGTGTCCTCACAAATTCTATTTGCAAGTGAAACAAGGCAAGTTCAGCTGCGGTTTGGTACCCATGAGATTGCATGCTCTCAACAGGTTCTAATATCGTCAGCCTCAGTGTTTGGAAGGTAGTGTTTCAGGTTCCTCACTGATTTTTGAATCCAAACTTTAGTCAAAACCTGATATGTATGTTACAAGGCCCAGTAGATGAGCAGTATATAGTTGCTTTATAAAATAATATTTTCTTGGTTTTCGGCATAGATTTAGATTTGCTTCCGCTCCCATTAACATGAGCAGAATTTGTTTATTGACTTAAATTTGTAAAGTCAGATCAGAAAGAAAATGATCTTGCTACAGATCCTGTACAAAGAAGAGATGGAAGCAGAGCGTTAATTTTGCCATGTGGAATACAGTGAGTTGCAGGTATGGAAATGTAAACAGAAAATATAGTCATTGTGATTGAATTACAGACCTGCCATTTAGTCCTTGCCTAAATTGTTCTCATTGAGCTAAAGCCATATTTTTGCTTTTTATTTTATATCTAAAGATTTTAAAAAAATATTACTACCCAATTTCTGAATCTTTTTGCTGCGTTATAAATCTCAGCTGTTCACATTTTTAGAAAACTTTGATGTAGAACTAGCGTATTTTTCTTGTTAGTGAGTTGAGAGTGCAGCACTAGATTTACATCTTGATGTCACTGTTGCAAGATCTGGAGTGCCATTCTTCCCCTCTTTCCAGTGAGAGTCTCTTCACTAGTAGTACATTAATCATTTCACTACAACTGCTCATGGTAGACTTCCTGCATTAGGTTATAAAATTTTGCCTTGGCATGCTTTCCATAAGACCCCTTTCTCTTTCCTCTTTCAAACCACTGCTCTGTGGAGCACTTCAACATATGATCATCCCTCAGAATGTGTATTTGTTAGTGAAAAAAAAAGTCCTTAAAAATATGTTCATCATCAAGATAGGAAATGCCAGCATCCCGCAGAGACAGGTGTAAGAGCTAAGAACTATGAGAGAGAATTCTTTTTGGAAGAAATGTTTCAGGTTTATTTATTTTATTTTGTGAATATTTAGCCTGCTTGCAAGAATCCAGTGGGTGCACTTTTCCATTAAGTTTACCTAATAATTTCCTATTCTTGGCTTCCATAGCCATAGTGCTCTGGTGCATAGCCAGAGTGCTCTGATGAATGCTGCTGTGCTGATAATTAATTCTAGCATTTCGTGAAATCTGTATTAAAAGTAGAAGAGAGAAGAGAGGCTAAAGAACCCGAAAGTGGAGCAGCCAGTATAAGAGTACATGACTTGTAAAAAAGTTTTGCCTGTTAGCACCTTAAAAAAAAAGAAAAAAAGTAATGAACTGTTACATCAAAATACACTGTTCTTTTTAAGAAAAGGAATCACAGATTGCTGTGAACATCTCATTAACCCCAGTATCTACTTCTCTTAATGAGTGACAATATGGGACTATCACAATTGAAGCGCAAATGAGAGCGTACTACAGCTCCAATGAGTCAGTGCTACTCCTTTCCTTAGTTGCAGCTTTTTGCCTCTGGTGAAAGGCGAACAAAACAGTAGTTATTTCTGGAGCTTCCTTGTTGATAACTTGTGGACCATTATTTGCATTCCTTGCAAAGGAATATTCAAGTTAATTGAATAGCAATGTGAAAATCAGGACACTTAAAAGATGTTAATGCTCCAGACTCTAGACACAGGTTAGCTCTGTAGATGAGTGGAAAAAAAAGGCATGTATTAGTCACACTGTTAAATAACATTGATCAGAAATTTTCAGTGGCATGCACTTGGCTCAGTAATACAATTAGAGCTCATCCTGAGGAACTACTGTTGGAGAGAGCTACTTAATACTGGCAAAAGTCTACTACTTGTCACTATATTTTTAATTAAAAAATACACACACATACACTGATATATATATACACATATATAACGTTGTCATTGCAACAAACATATTTTTCATCGTGCATTCCTTGAAGGAAGTATGAATACTTTATTCAAAACAAAAAATTCTGCAGTTTCAACTGAGAAGCAGTATAATTCTGGCAGTCATCTCTACTGTATATATGGGCCTTTGCATTGAGAAGGCTGCCGTAATTTGCATTCATCTCATTAGTTTGTTTATAAGATGCCCTGAAGAGAGACTTTTTGTGTGACTCAGTATGAGCAGATGGAAATAAGAAACCTACTAATAAAATATGTGCTTAAAAAAGACATAAGGCTTTACATGAAGGCAGAACAAACCCAAGAGAGCTCTCAGTCACTTTTAAGACAGGAATAGGTGTATCGGTGTGAACAGGGAAGAATTTGGCACAGCAGACATTGCTACTTTGGTTTTATGCACAAATACAGAGACTGAGAACATAGAGTATTGAAAATTAGGGCTTAAAGATAGTTGATATATTAGGCACCTTCTCGTAGAGCTATATATGTGTTGTACCCAAAGGTTAAAACAATGCAGGCAATGAGAAAACATGAGAAATCTTTTTTTTTTTTTTTTCTTTTAATGCCTTATAATAATATGATATTTAAATGTTAGGGAGACATTTCCATTAACTGAACTCAGTGACCCAGGAGGAGGTGAAAGGGATGGGTGTTCACTCTTCCTGTCTACAGCAAAGTATTTTCTCATACCTATGACTAAGGAGGGGATTTTGCAAATGAGACTGCTTTTCCTCTCTGACTGTTTTTCCTTTCTGTCCACTGTGTTCCTTAGCAGATTGATAGTAGAAAATGGTATGTAACTTTTGCCATTTGACTGGAGGAAGGAAAGATGGACTTGTTGGCCTACTGTATAGTTCAGAGGTGAGGGACATACTTGTGGCACTCCAACAAATGCCCTGATGAAGTTCAGCCGTGGGTTGAGTCTTTCTGATTTTACTGTTTTAACTCCTTTTCAGAGTAGTGATTGTGTAAGAGACTCTTTGCACTTGCTGAAGCTGAATACCCAAGCAGGATAATTTCCTGCTCATCTCATGATCCTAATGACACAGGACACTGGTAAACTTTTCACTCAATACACACTGTTGGATCACAAGCTCAAGGGATGCAGAAGACTTAACAGATTAAGTAGGAAAAAGTTTTTGAGATGCTAGGAACCTAAACATCGTCTGTAACAGGTCTCAAACTATATTTAAATCTTGAGCTTTTGAATATGAACTGGGTCAGATTGCTCAGCCTGGTAAAGCATATGGCTTTTGAAATAAGATTAGCCATTACACAGCCTGACATAAAAAGAAATAATATAGCCTCTTCGAAGTGATTGCATCACCTTTAAAAGTGAGATAATTCTTAACGATTCATGAGGAACTAAACAAGATTGGCTTCACAGCACAGCTCCTGCCTTAATCAAATTGGATCCTGGATGCTTCAAAACCCATTCAAGATTATTTATATTCTCTCCCAATAAAGATTACACCATTTCCCTGATGGCAATTACAGCAACGGCCTACCTGAAAAAGCAGTTGGAAAGAGTCTCTAGTCTTTTAATTCACTGGCAGCAAACAGAGATAAGGAGCAGACAGAGCAAGCCCATGGCTTCAGGGGACCTCTCTCAACATTGTCAACAACATGTGTTTGGGAGGTCTGGTTGGCACAGAGAAGACCTCTCCTGAATGGTGCACACAAATGTGAGAGAGACTGTTTGCTGTTGGACTCTGATCATAGGGAAGTAGGCAGGCTTGTAGCTAATTGTACCTTCAGATGAATTTAAATAAGATAAATATTGTGTAAACCTGCTGGCTACGTAAGTAATTTTTGAACTCACAAAAGAATTTAATACTTGAAGCAGGAAAGACTCAAACCTCAAAGCTTTCCATAATTTGAGTCCTGTGACTTGAGGTCATCAAACAATTGGCTGGTAAATATTTTCTTTTGACTGAAGAGCATACCATATTACACACATTATAAACATTGTATAAATATTGTTGGTAATAAGTAAACTTATTAAAATCAGCAGACTTTAATAGCAGCTACAAATTTTGTCTGAAAAAATATAAATGATGCTGAGATTCTGATGGTACATTATGAAATAGTCAAATTGCGAATGTATGTTTCATTAAAACTTTGTTTTAACGTTAACTCTCCACTTCCTAAGGCAATTCTGGAATTTATATTCCCTGATCGTGCCATGGGTAGTCTTGAAAATAAAAATGTTGAAAGGGGCTGTAACCGAGAGTCAAAAATGGCGAGGCAAACAAAGTAAAATCATTTGAAAATCTACCAAGTAGCATTTCAGGTATAAAACTGAATCTCACATTCAAGGATCCCATTTAACTAAAAGGCTAGTTTCACCATAAGTTTTAAGTACTTCTGGAAAGTATTCTTTAGAAACTAACTTCAGACTATTCTGTTCACTTTCTGGAACAGAATCTGCCTCCAAATGAATGGATCTGGTTTCCTTTCTAGTATTTGCAGGGCAAGAAATGGCCACTCACTTTATTTTTAAAAAAATCTTCTATTTTTTTAATTTTATTTGGTTTTATCTGTGTAAGAATAGTGTTTCTGGTTCCTTAAGTTACAGCTCCTTACTGAACTTTTAGTAAGGCTGATGATAGCTTTTTATTCTGCTTCCCCATTTTTTTTTTGCTAGAGCTCAGTTCTGAGCTCTGACTCCCATTATGCAAGGTCTTGCCCTCTCTTTAACCTTCAAGGAGGCATAAGGAGCAGGAAGGAGCATGATCATCTAAGCCATTAGCTTATGTCTCACTGTTGTTACACATGGCTTTGTCATTCTCTATAATGTATGCAGTGCTGTCACTGAAGCTTGATCTCAGATTGACTTTTAAGTTTACAGTGTTTTTTTTCTAAAGAAAGCTGAATCAAAAGAGAATTGAAACAGAGAAGTAGAGCAGTTCACATTACCTAGAAAGACCTCTAAATATGCTGACTCATCATGTGCCTCTTTAAGAACAACCACTGAATGGAAGTATATTTTTCTTGTTCTGTAACTTGCCTTGGAAGAGTTTTTCAGAGGTCAGGCTGTGCTGTGTAACGACTTTAAAAAAGACTCAATCTTCAGACTTGGCCAGCAGAGGTATAAAGTCTTCCATTTTCTAAGTTTGAAAGTTAAAAATTTTGAAATGTAATGAAACATATCTTAAGCCAGCAAGCGAGCTGACTAAGTTTAGATGTTGTAATAAAACCGTCCATAAAACCATTTTTAGTCTTTAAAAAAAAAATCACTCCATTACTGTATATATCAAGTGTTTCCAAAATGTTCGGTGCCCTTGTTGCCCTGATCTAATATTGGTCTAATAAGGATTTCTGTTATGGTGTGGATTTGCTGTGCTGGGCTGTGCACAGGGCCCTGCACCCCAAGTACAGCGGGAGAGAGTATAAATTGCTGGGGAAATCTGGTGAATGCAGAGTGAGCAAGAATACTGTCATGTTGCCCTAGCATTGTGGAAAAAAAAATTCTAGACACATTTGTGAAGGTCAGCAGCAGCAGGAATCAGACACGCCACACCGCGTGGTATGTTCACAGGATAGAATGTGTTCATAGTAGTTTCGTGGTCAATATATAATTAATGTGCTCTTTTTTGTGCTACCTGCCTTCTCGTTAAGAGAATCTTCTTTGATTTGAAATGGAGACTGTGAATGTAATTTGTAGCTATGGACACGTTGCAACAACATCTTGATGATCCAAAAGAGCAGGACTTTGTCACTCACAGGATGAGTGACAGCTGTGTAGCAGTGGTTCCTCACACAGACACAGATTCTCCAGTCAGACTGGATTCTCCAGTGAGACTTTCACAAGCAGTAACAGATTTGGTGCAAGACAAAAACAAAAGTAGTAGTAATGCAAAAGCATGTATGCTGAACACAAATTCTTGTGAAGGCAGGAATGGCAAAGACAGTAGTAAATTAACACTTGGTTAGCAGACTTGCTAAGATTAATAAGTTTCAGGGCACAGCAATCTTAAAATTTAAATTGGTATTTAAATATAGAAATTATAGAGATGGACTAAAATGGGCTTTTGGCTTTTTTGTTGTTCTTGTCCCTGGAAAATTGGCACTATTGTTTTTCTCTTTTCTATACCCTCTGTGGATGCTGCATTCTGGAAAGGTCACAGATTTAGAGAAGAGTTCTGCAAAATTGTTACGGATAAAGTTCTTCCTAATAGGATTCAGTAGAATTAATTCACCCAAAGGAATATTAAGGCCTTCTAATTAGTTTTTGCGGGACCTGATATCCCAGATTGCATCTTTCTGCCCAAAAGTCTCTTACTGCTGGGTCATACTGGCCCCAAAATATATGTGTGAGGTGGAAACACTTTTAAACTGGGTTAGTCAACTTATCCAGCATTTCTTGCTTATGTGCATTTCACTCAGCTCCTTAAGATGTCTCTGCAATATCTATGCCTTTACCCTGCTGCAGCAGCTATGCAGCATTTAGATTGATGACCTTCACACACATACGTTGAGGACTAGGTGGGGAGAGAAAGGGGGTCATTTTTCTTGAATTGCTGACCAAACCATGGCTGTGCTTTGAGTCCAGCAAGGCTGTGTTCCCTTGAGATTGCTTGCAACCTGGGGCCTTTGGCTAAGGCTGAACTCACTAAGAGCTGCTTGCAAAGTTGATGACTGTTCCAATCAAAGGATCTGTTGGAAGCAGCAGAGCTGCTAGTCTTCATCCTGTGAGGTCAGTGCAAATTGGAAACGTGGTAATGCAGCCTCAGTTTAAAAAGTTATTTTATTGATGCTACATTCCTGAAGGTGTCATTAGAGTGTTGGTTTTGTAAGGAACATTCTGCGACAGCAGGTATCAGATCTTCACTGCAGTCAAAGGTTCAATTAAAAATGGAGGAGTCTGGGTCTAAATTAACTCTCAGCCTGTCTATTTCTATTAGCTAAATAGTTTTTAAGACTCATTATTACCCTGTGCATCTAGACAAATTTCCTGGATCTTGATGAGATTTCACACTTCAATTTGGATGGTGCAGGAGATGCTTGACATGCAGCTATTGAACTCCTGAGAAAACAGTTTTTAAAATAGAAAGCATTTAAGTCAAAGTTAGTGATTTAAAAATGGAAGCGAGTGTATTGCCAAAATCTTAACTGTGACTGGAGATTTCAGCCACTGCTTAAAAACTATAATCTTCATGCTTACACTCTGAATGTATCTTACAGACATACTTCTGTTTACAGTAACATATACTTCAACAGTACTTCAACAATGTAGAAACTGCTTTGCTTGCCATCCTCGGATTCATGTATGTTCCCACAATAAAAAATGCATCAAGAAAGGTTCAGTGTACATTTTCTCTTTAAAGAAGAGGCTTGGCAACTGTCAATGGGTTAGATTTTTCAGAAAAGTAGAGGAAAATTAGATTTTAGGCAATGAAAATATCCAGCAGACCAGAGGGAGAGGATGGAGCATGAGTTTCAGTCAGCAGCAGAAGAGGAGAATAATTCAGAAGGAAATTCAAAATGAATGAACAGTAGAAATGGAGGGGAAAGCCAAGGAAAAGGCAATTTTAAATAGATAGAGAGGATTGTGTTAGAAAGAGGAAAGAATATTTTAGGTGGAGAACTTTTTTTTCTCTCAAAGTATATCTTGTCAACTATATCTTGTATATCTTGTCTCTCGAAAGGAGCTTGCACTGGAGAACCTTGCCTAGAGGAGCACAATGGCAGCAAAAGCCACCAAGCAAGAAAGCGCAGAGAACGAGAGGCAGGGCCTTCCCTGACCCCGAGTGGGCAGCGCCGAGGCCCGACCAGAGGCGGCTCCAACCCAGCAGCTGCGGAGCCGGCAGGGAAGGCGTCTCAAGAGCCGCCCCCAGGGAGCCCGAGTGACCCAGAGCACAGCGTGGCGCTTGGTGCAGGGAGTCTCCTCCCAGCCCAGGAAAAAACCTCTCCTCACGGTCTCTTCCCTCAGCGAGAAATCAGGCAAATCCATGGTCTCTACTCGGCAGAGAGACAGAACCAGGAATACTGTGGCAATGCAGATTGAACCTCCACATATACACACGGTGGTCCAGGTCTTCAGCTGTGGGGAGTTTCAGAGCCTCTCGGTGTTACCGGGCAGTAACAAAGACAACACCCACCTTAGGTGTGAGCAGGTGGATGGACTACTTAGTCTGATGGTGGAACTGAAGGAGGAGGTAAAAAGGCTGAGGAGCATCAGGGAGTATGAGAAAGAAATAGGCTGGTGGAGCCACACTCTGCAATCATCCCAGGAAGTGCACCCAGGGAACCCCCAAAATCGACCTGAGCATCCGCTACGCTCTTGCTCTAGGGTGGAGGAGGCAGAATTATCAGAATTATGAAAGGATGGAAACAGAGCAGAATGGAAACAGGTCCCTGTTCAAGGTGACAGGAGAACCCTTTCCCAGCCCACCTCATCCCCCCAGGTGACTACATTTAGTAGGTATGAGACCCTGGAACTTGAGGGCCAGACAAATGAGATCACAGACCAATGTCCATCTAGGAGGTTGTCTAGGGTGAGGCAGTCAAGTATATGCTTTAAGACTGCCCCCACTAAGGAGAAAAGGATCGCCCAGAGGAAGCAGCCGGTGATTGTCATGGGTAACTCTTTGTTGCAGGGCACGGAGGCACCAATCTGCATACCTGACCCCTTGCCCAGAGAAGTCTGCTGTCTGTCAGGAGCTAGAGTAAGGGATTTTACAGAGAGACTGCCAAGGCTTGTCCAGGTTATTGTCCATTATCCCTTGCTGCTGTTTCTTTTGGGTGCTAATGACACCATGGGGAACCTGAACAACATCAAATGAGATTTCAGAGCCCTAGGGATGGCAGTCAAGGGCTGGGGAGCCCAAGTTGTGCTCTCCTCAATCCTGCCAATGAGATTGGATATAAGGAGGAAAAGGCAGGTGTTGCAGGTTAACAACTAACTGCACTGCTGGTCTTGGCAACAGGGTTTTGATTTCTATGACCTTGAGACACTGAAGACCAACACCCAGTGGGGAAAGATGAGAGCCACCTCAGTAAGAGGGTGTCTGCGAACTGGTTGGCCAGTCTGGTTAGGAGGGCTTTAAACTGAGCGAAATGGGGGAAGGGGAGTCTTACATGGAGAGGGCGATCAGGGTGATGCAGCTGAAGTCAGAATGTGTCCAGCAGAAGCATGGAAAGTGAATATAAGATATGATTATAGAAGTTCCTCTTTCATCCCCCCTGGGAAACGTGCAGGCTCAATTACTTCCCTGAAAGGCCTGTACACCAATGCACATAGCATGAGGAATAAACAGCAGGAACTGGAGATATTTGTGTAGTTCCAAGGTCATGATCTGATTGCAACTACAGAGACATAGTGGGACAGCTCACATGACTGGAGAGCTGAAGGACAGGCTGGGAAGGCGAAGTGGTGGAGTTGCTCTTTATGTGACAGAGCAACTGGAATGTATGGAACTCGGCCTGGGGGTGCATGATGAACGAGTTGAGAGCTTGTGGGTAAGGATTAGAGGGCAGACTAACATGGGAGACACTGTGGTGGGTGTTTGCTACAGGCCACCTGATCAGGATGAGGACGTTGATGAGACCTTTTACAGACAGCTGGAAGTAGCATCATGGTCACTGCCCTGGTTCTCATGGTGGATTTCAACTGCACTGACATCAACTGGAAAGACAACTCAGCCAGGTGTAAACAGTCCTGGAGATTCCTGGAGAACATTGATGAGAACTTTTTGACACACACTGTGGAGGAGCCAATGAGGAGAGATGGACTACTGGACCTGGTACTAACACACAGAGAGGGACTTGGAGATGTGAAGTTGGGGAGTAGCCTTGGCTGCAGTGACCATGAGTTGGTGGAGTTCAGGATCCAACAAGGAGGAAGCAGGGCTGTAAGCAGCCTTGTAACAATGGACTTCAGAAGGGCCAACTTTGGGCTAGGGCTCTAGAAGGAAGAGGGATCCAAGAGAGCTAGTTAGTATTCAAGCAGCACTTGTGCCATGCTCAGGAGCATTGCATCCCTATGAGTAAGAGGTCAGACAGGGAGGGCAGGAGCAAGGAGCTCCTGGCAGAACTCAAGCAGAAGACGACAGTATACAGAATGTGGAAAAAAAGGACAGGCCCCCTGGAGGAATATAGGAATGTTATCAGGGAATGCGGGGATGCAACAAGGAAGGCCAAGGTGCATTTGGAATTAAATCTGGCAAGGGATATTAAAGACAACAAGAAGAGCTTCTTCAAATATATCAGCAGCAAATGGAAGATTAGGCAAAATATGGGTCTGCTGGTGAACGAGGTAGGTGCCCTGGTTACGAAAGACACAGGAAAAGCAGAGTTACTGAATGGCTTCTTTGCTTCAGTGTTTACCAAGGGCAGCCATCTGGAATCCCAGACCCTAGAGGCAAGAGAAGAAGCCTGGAGAGGGGAAGACTTGTTCTGGGTAGAGCAAGATTGGGTTAGAGAACACTTTGGTAAACTTCATACCCACAAATCCATGGGCTGTGATGGGATGCACTGAAGTGGCAAGTGTTATTGCTAA
Organism: Crypturellus undulatus; assembly: GCA_013389825.1. Lineage (NCBI taxonomy): Eukaryota > Metazoa > Chordata > Aves > Tinamiformes > Tinamidae > Crypturellus > Crypturellus undulatus. The sequence continues at coordinate 113,327 of VWPW01022471.1, forward strand.
GCCACTCTCCATCATCTTTGAAAGATCCTGGAGAGCGGGGGAGGTGCCTGAGAACTAGAAGAAAATCAATGTCATACCAGTCTTTAAAAATGACAAGGAAGATGACAGCTCATCCTGGCTGTCTGTAAGCATGTGGAGGACAAGAAAGTACTGAGGAGTAGTCAGCATGGATTCACCAAGGGGAAATTATGCTTAATCAACCTGATAGCCTTCTGTAATGGAATGACTGGCTGGGTAGATGAGGGGAGAGCGGTGGATGTCATTTATCTTGACTTTTGATACCCTTCCTTGCAGCATCTTCTTGGCCAAGCTCCAGAAGTGTGGGTTAAGTGAATGAATGGTGATGTGGATTGAGAACTGACTGAATGGCAGAGCTCAGAGGGTGGTGACCAGCGGCACAGAGTCTAGTTGGAGGCCTGTGGCTAGTGGTGTCCCCCAGGTGTCAGTGCTTGGCCCTGTCCTGTTCAATTTATTCATCATTGACCTGGATGAAGGCACAGAGTACTCCCTCAGCAAGTTTGCCGATGATACCAAACTGGGAGGAGTAGCTGACACCCCAGAGGGCTGCGCTGCCATCCAGAGGGACCTGGACAGAGTGGACAACCGGACAGTGAGAAACCTCATGAAGTTCAACAAGGGCATATGCAGGTTCCTGCATCTGGGGAGAAATAACCCCAGATCATCTCCAGCACGTCAAGGGAGGTGATCCTGCCCCTCTACTCAGCCCTGATGAGGCCACATCTGCAGTACTGTGTCCAGTTCTGGGCCCCCCAGTACAAGAGGGATGTGGATCTACTGGAGAGAGTCCAGCGCAGGGCTAAGAGGATGATCAAGGTCCTGGAACATCTGTGTTGTAGTTTTATAGCGGGGGGGCAAATTTGGTAAGAGATGAATCCCCTTGTGTTCCAGCCGATCCTCAATTGTTAGAGGGACTGGGCGTGGCTGGACTCATCTCTTAATAGGGATACCAAATACTGTGGTAACTATAAGCCTAACCCTGGCAGTACCAGATTCATGAACAGTCTGTTGACCGTAGGTCTGATCGGCTATTCTGCAACTGGACAGCTTCTAATCCAGTGCCAAGCATTGCTATGAAATGTGCTATTGGGAATGTGGTTCATGCTCCTTATTCTGGATCAGATTTGCCCCTGCTTATGTCAGAGTTGGGCTTATGCCACTATGGAGAGATATCTAGTGGGAAACCTGTGATACTTTCCAAATTCTGTGCAGCATTAAGCTGTCAGAATCAAAAACTGCTTTTTGCATCCAGTGTAACTGCAGTATGACATCCGCAGCCCTGCACTTTTACATGGAAACAATGTCATTATAGCACTGAGAAGCTTTGAATTTCCTCCTTGCAAGTTTTTCTAATGGTTCGTTACTCATTTCCCCACACAAATATATACTATCCTAGAGGTGTGTGGTGGGCATTTCTATCTAAAACTTCTAGCAAGTCTACAATCCTCTCCCCAGATTTTATTCTCCTGTATGTAATCTAGACTGTGATTAAGTTGCCACGTCACCTTCTTTTGGTGTGACTGAATCTGGAGTCTGTCAGGTGTGCTTGTCTACAATCATCTTGACTGTATATGTCAAAACTGGGTACTGTGTTCCACAAGTGGTTACACCAGCACCAAATGCTAAGACAATGTGAGCTCCAGAACTCAGTTCTGGAGTTTTGCTTGTACATTCAAAAAATCTTTAGATTTTAATCCCAGCATTGCTCTGGGAGCTGATACTGAGCCAATTATCCACTCCAGCTCTAGTTCATTTACAGATGCACACCTTCCTGTCCTTTAAGAATATTTTACATTCTCTATTGCAAGACATGCGACTTGGATTTCATGTCATTTAATATGTGCCTGAGAGCTCTCTGATTTATCCCTTTATTTCTTTGCCAGCTTCCCAAATTTTTATGCCCTCTTTTGACTTTATCAATAATTGTGAGAGTTGAGGAAAGCTGTCTCAAGAGCTTAAGATCTCTGTGTATTTATCTTCAGCAGACTGCTATCTTCTATATTAAATATACTTTTAAACTCCATGTTGGTCTGGGCTTTGCCATGCCAACAGAGGCTTTAAATGGAGATGGTTCTTTCTTCAAAATAAAGAAATGATTTATAGCAGACCTGGAGGATTTGCCAAGAATTTTTTTAAGTGCACAAATTTTCCATGTATTTAAAGTACACTTGGTAGATAGCTGGAAGAGAGCTTTTAAGGTTTAAAAAATAGGCAAGTCAGATGCAGAAAAGCCTCTGAAGTAAAAAGAAATGGAGGATGAGAAGACACTCAGGGAAAGGAACACACCTACCCTATTCATACCCTTCCCTTAGTGCCCACTCTTGGCTATCAATGTCAGAGCTGGGATACCTGGTTAAATGGATACTTAGCCTGAACATCTTTGACTCCAGAGCAAAGGAATGGCCAAGGGATGCCTTAGTAGTGCCATTATCTGTCAGAGGGACTGGCTAGTTGATATTTGGGGCTTTTCAACCATTTTTAGCTGACAGAGATGAGGAATGGGAATACTGTTTCCTCAAACTCAGCAACTTTCTGTTTTCCAGAGACTCTTTCCAAAGAAAAGAGGAGCCAGAGTCAAGAACCTGTCATTAGACTGTTGTTTTCAAAGGATTTGTAACGCCTTTGTTTGCTACCTACTTTTGCATGTGGCTGCCCAATTGCTTTGTGCCTCTTTGAAGAATTAGGCTGTAAGCCAGAGCAATGAGATTTGGAAAGAGTGTTTATCCAGGAGAGCGAGAAGAGAAGCTAATGCACCTGAGGGACCAGAACGGAAGTGGGTGTTTAGGCAAGCGCTAGCTTTCTGTGTTGTTCCTAAAATATGTATCAGCTTGCTCCAGATTTCAGACGGATGAGGATCTAGTGGCTGAGTCATCTGGAAATTATTTGGTAACTGTTAGGAAGTGGTGTACAGACAGATTTTTTCTTGTCCTCAGACATCACTCATATATTTCTCCAGATCATTCATAAAACAGATTAAGAAACACAGCCAAGAACAAACCCTTGCAGGATACCCTCTTACACTGCTCAGACTTATACTTCTGTTTCCAGCTGGCTCTTCAAAATTTTTCTTAGCCAGGTTTTAATCAAAGTAGTGTGGGGCTTGTTAATTTTTCTGTTTTGTGATTCAGTGTTCTTAATTCAGCTAAAACACTTGCTCATGCAATCTAGACCATTCAGGTTGGATTTATCAGATGTTCAGGTTTATTTCTGAGATCCCAGAGTTCAGAAAGTTTATCTTGCAGAGGTGGACATTTTTGGTTCAAAGATATATTTTTCTTCAGACAAAGGAGATTTAGAATTCTCTCTCCTAACCCAACTGGAGTTCTTAATAACCAGGATATAAGTACTTCAAGACTTCCTTCCATCAATCCCTGTTTCTGGTCTGCACTATTTAGTTCCGTATGCAATATCTAAATAGAAAGAAAGCAACTGAGCAAAAATTGCTCTGTAACCTGGCATTGAGCCATTCCCTGGAGAAAGAGAGGATATGGGCTGAAGTTCTCTATGGTAGAGGGGAGATTTCCCCAAACAAATTGTTATGTTAGAAAAGAGAAGGACAATTAGTATCACCTGGAAAATCATTCTCAAGATAGAGAGTATTTGGCAGTGTCAACCTAAAATGCGTCATTGTGATTCCCCTCCAAAAATTTTGCTAATTATCTTTTTTTTTTTTTTATCGTAGCTCTAATGTGGAAAACGATGTAAATGTTTGGAAAGGAAGAATAGAGGCAGAGAGACCAGCAAACAATCTTTTTTTTTTTTTTTTGCTATTTTATTTCTTTTTTTTCATTCTATTATATTTAGAAGGCAAAGCTGCATATTTTTTTCCATTGCTGTCAAAAGTGAAGTGCCTTGTAATAGGGAAGAGATTTAAAGTAACTTGCAAATACATGGCAAATACTGTGGCTAGAGGGGAGGGATAGTGTAGTAAAAGAGAGAAAAGCAATTCTGTGGTCAGAAAGAGACTGAGATGAGTCCAAATATGAACTTTAACTTCAATTGGACATTTTTCCCTGAAGTCATGCATCCAAGCCTGTGGGACCAGAAGATGGAAATTCACTAAAATGGCATTTTAATTTAGTCTCAAGATCATCATCTTGAGCTCAGGCTCAGTAAATCAGAGTTCTGCCATGAACACTGTTGGGTGTTGTGGGACAAGTCTCAGTCTTTCTGACTCAAGACTAGCACATCTTTGAAAGATGTATTCAGGGGAGCATGTGGACCAGACTTTAGAGTTTCCATTTCCCTATCTGCCATGAGCATTGAATCAAGTTGCTTCATATTCCATATACTTTTACTTGTGATGTTTTAAGTAATTTCTTTTCTTCCTCATGTTTTAGCAAGATCTCAAAATTAGGAAGATGCAAGGAGAGCACTCAGAGTAGTCATTTTTTGACCTAGTCATATGGCAAAGGGATGCATCTGCTATAAGAGCTGGGGACAAAACCAAAAAGATGTGACGCTTTCTGTCAATGAGAGCAAGCAAGTGTGCAGATATCTGTGAGAAATGACTCAAACAACCTAGAAGAAGAATAATTAGTACCTAAATTTAAGTGCTAAAGATACATCATAGAAGACAAATCATAGAATCAACACCTTCAACACCATACCTGATAAAGCATGTTTCTAAGTGCCTCATCATTTCTTGAACACTGCAAGGGACGGTGACTCCACCACTTCCCTGGACAGCCTGTTGCAATACTTGACTACTCTTTCTGTGTAGAATTTTTTCCTAATACCTAATTTGAACCTTCTCTGGCACAACTTGAAGCCATTTCCTCTTGTCCTACCTGTAGTTATTCTGGAGAAGAGATTGACCCCTGCCTCACTATAACCTCCTTTCAGGTAGTTGTAGAGAGTGATAAGGTCTCCCTTGAGCCTGTTGTTCTCCAGACGAAATAACCCCAGCCCCCTCAGCCACTTCTCGTAAGGTCTGTGCTCCAGGCCTTTCACCAACTTCGTTGCCCTTCTTTGGACACACTCCAGCACCTCAATGTTTTCCTTGTAGTGAGAGGCCCAAAACTGAACCCAGGCTGGTTCTGCTTATACTATGAAAAATAATGTAGTTCGGGTTTACAGAGGCATGAAAAATTTCTTGAACCATTGAAATTTTACTTCTTTCTGTCCTTCTTTCCACAGAATTCAAAGTTCCAACTTAACTTCATAGGATTTCACCTACTGAATACAGCATTTTCACTTACTGATTCAATCAGGATGGGAGTGGAGCTTCACTTTGCAGTTCAGACAACTCTGGACTAATGGAACCTACATACTTATAAATTTAGTAAAGACCAGAAGCCCAACTTAATGCCTATGCATAATTAAAGATCCTAAATGTCATTTGGTGGGGAAATCTCACCTACTTTGCTACAGCCTGCCATACCTAAGCTCTTTTTGAAAAGATTTATGCATTTAATATCATTATTGAAAACTAAAATTATAACTTTTAAATTTTGATTCATGTCTCTCTAGTTTAAGTTGCAATTAGCAATCCTTAGATAACGTATTGAAAATCCTTCTAATAAACCACATGACCTGTTTTTTTTTCTTGTTTGTTTGCTTGTTTTTTCTTTTTTTCTAGAAGGCTACTTCCCACCTCACAACTGTTCTTACCAGCTAGGTATACTGCAAGAATGTCATTAATGCAACAAAATTGTTTACTGACTCATTAAGAAATTTCACACTATTCAGAGTTATGGTGCTACACTGGATGCATAGCCACTTAGCTCTGTGCGACTCTTGCTATTGTGGAGTGCTCCATATTCACTTTATTTTTTTTAATTAGGAGAAGCAGGTTTTAAACTCTAAAGACTTTGCACACAGGGTCTTTTACTTTTCTTCTTACTTGTCATCTCTCTCAGGGATTTGGGGTTGAAATGCCTGTGCTTTCTAAAGGTCCCAGTCTCTGTTTCTTACTGAGGTTGGTAGGAAGCATTTAAACACAATTCATTAGAGAGACAGGCCACCATTCAGGATATCAGACATGTCTGGGGATTTTTTGTGCATTTGTCTGGGCTGCTTTTGTGCATTTCTGTAGCAGGTGGGTAGGAAGGAGAGAATACAAAAAGGTATGATGAAACACTGTTTGTAGGTCCATACAGGCAAGAAGGAGTTTTCTGCACTTTTGTCGTTCCACCCAAGTGAAGTTCAAGTCGGAGGAGAATAGGCTGGAAAGGAATACTTTTCATAGGCTCTCAGCACTTTTCTTCTGCAATAAAAATTAAAAAAAAAAAAAAGAATTTTATCCTGGGCACGTATGAATTCATGTGTCAGCAGATTCTTCTGCTGCTGAGGCAAATTTGGGACCTAGCTGTGACTTTTTTATTATCTAGAATGTTATTTGTGCATCTCATATGTGTTTTGTCTATTAACTGATCTCCTCCTTCATTGTGTAACCTCATTAATACCCACTGTTATACCCAGCATTATCCTTGGGGCTACGTGGAACACGGACTAAATGAGGCAAAACTGCTCAAAACAGCCACTTTTTGGCTCAGCAGCAATTTTCTTGTGAGTTGAAAAGGCCTGCTTGAAATGGCTATGGGATTGCTTACAGACAAAACAACTGTGCCCGTTTAGTTTGTGGGAACGGCTGTTAAGGAGATCAGTGCTTTGCTTTTCTCCTGTGCACATGGTTATGCACAGTAGCATGTTACTCCTCTGGGTGTACTCAGCCTTGTAATACTGGAAATTAGCTGGAGAAAGCTAGTGTCTGAAAAGTCTTGTTGGCAGGCTTGCGAGGCGGAAGAAAGCAAAGTCTGGTTTGAAATTAGGAAGACACAAGAGACAAAATGAGTTTGTTGATTTCTCTTCCCCCTGCCTCCCTCCTGTGAGATATCCATTTGACCCAGAAGCTTTCTGTGTATGAGTGGAAAAAGCTGCCCAAAAGTGTTTAATTTGGGAAGATGAATATATTGTGAGATCACAGAAGGAACACAGTACTTCATCTATAGACTGTACCCAGAGACACTACATCCATTCCTGTAACTGCTGCCAGTTTGATTCCCAAGTCTCCTGAAATGTTTGCTCCCAGGATGAATCAGTGGCAGTTACTGGAAGCAACAGTTTCTGCTCTGAATCAGATATTTCCACCTCTGAGCTCTCCTTGGGCAATCAGATAGAAAGGCCATTGATGCATTAAGTAACAGCAGAAAATCATGGAATTGCAGAACTCTGACCCATTTAGAGAAAATTAACTGCTTACAGCTTAAATAGGCCACTCTGAAAATAAGACTACTAGAATTAATGGTTTATCTCCAACTAATTATTCAGACAGACATTTCTAACAGGTATGAAGCAGTAGCTCCAGTACCAATTCATGTGAGCTTGACCCTAATTTGATTCTTCTACTCCTTTGATTGCTAGCTTTATGTGGAAAGGGGCACAACCCAGAATTTTAGATCTGAGCATTGCTGGGTTGTTAAAAAGAAATGTGGAAATCTATTCCCTGCTTATCCCAGTCTTCCCTCTTTATAACGGGTGGGACCAAATCCCCTTGGCTCAAATACTCTGTTGTGAAAGTTGGTGTGAGATCCAAACTTTGTGAGCTAGTCTAAGTTCAGGAATAGTGAGAAACTGGAGAAACTGCATGCACTGGAGCAAGGGAGCATCCTTGTGATGTGCAAGTAGCAGCTGAGCAGTACCATTTTTTTCAATGAGTAAAGTTCTGTTGATGTGATAACAGTTTTTGACAATCCACATTCCCAGTCCCAAGGAAGCTTACCATTTCATTTTGAGATCACTCATCAAGTAGATAACTTGTTACCTGAAATGTTTTCTGCATTGGCCCAGAGTCCTGGAACACAACAACAGCGGTACCAGAGGACTCACGGTGAAGTCTTAAATGTACTGACAAGAGGCTAGGACAGCCAAAGCAGCAAACCCTTGGGTGTGGAGTGCAGAGGAGTGGCAACAGTAAGGTCATGATGACAACCCCTGAAGCATTCTGCAGCACAGAGGCCTTGTGTCTGAGACTGTTGCCATGACATTTCTTTGGAGAAACATCTGGAGCCCTTGTACTTACTGATGTAGTACTGCTTCAAGAGCCAAAAACTCTGCTGCTACTTTAATTGAAATTCCATTAAAGATGCTCACAGAGCACTCAGCACTATCTCAGCAATAAATCTACTGCCTTGAATGAGTGCAATATCTCTGAGAGAAAGGAGACATCTATCAAATAAGATAGCTGTATGTAGAAAAGCAAAATGGTCTTACAGCTTAATCTGAAGGAAAGATCCTTGCCTTTGAATTCTAGAGACTGCTACTGTGTGTTTTGACAGGTCACTTTGGACTAATTAGATTTTAGTGAAACATAACCAAAACAGTTACTTCAGGCCCCATACTTTAGGTTCTATAAGTAAGAGACAGCATGTCATTCAGTAGGCAGATGCCAAACTTACCTTCTTTGGCTTGGGACCCCATGAATCTATCTGATTTTGCTTTGCATCCTTGGTTAAACAGGATGCAAAACAGCTCAGAAGCTTATTTTCTGAGTCATTTAGCTCCCAGAACACCAACTCTGAAATGATTTGTCTCAACTTCATTAAATGCTTGGTGTCTCTGAAAATAATGCTTTGGGTGTCTGGAGTCAACAGATTTTACTAGAGGTACCTAATCTTGGATTTAGGTATTATGAGGCTGAATTAAATGCTGTTAGTTAGAGCCCTTTAATATCCTTTGTGATATGTTCTGTACAGATATTAATAAGGCTTTCTGGAAAGTGTATGCCTCTGCATTGGTGCCACAGATGAACTGCAAGTCAGAGCTGCTTGCAGATTGGTCCCATTGGTGTTCCAAGAAGAGGAAAGCTGTGTAGATTTAAGTCTGTTTTGTGGAAGAAAAAAAAAAGCTAAAAAGTAGAAAAGAACATCAGATATCAGGAAATCAGTTTATATTCTAGAATGCTTTCTTTATTCAAAAGTACTTTTGCACAGAGGGATCTGTGTTTTTGTTACAACTTTTCTATGTGTCTTTGATTTTATCAGACTGTCTCCAATTGCTTTGTCAGGCTTTGGGGGTTATGAATTGCACATTGAATTCAAGAGCTTTTGAAATTATTTTACCTTCATGATTCACTGTACAAAAAGGAAAAAAATATAAAAAAGAGTGAACTTGGCAATAAAAGAGTGTTGTGAAATGTGATAGGGGAGACAAGTACCTAACATCCCTCAGATTCTGCGTCCTCCTTCCTGCCTTTTCCCTTTCATTCAGTGCTGCTGAATATATGTAAGGTATGTTTGTCTCCTTAAATAGCCACATTGCTGTAATCCATGTATTTACTCAATGGGGAAAGTCTGTGAGGTAGAAGGGCACACCCTGCAAGGTCTGTTGGACATTGTTATTCTAGTCCAAGCACATTCAAAAATGCATTTAGGAAGTAGGAAGCAGCTCAATTTGTGCAGTTAGTTAAATCAGCAGATCACAATGGCTCTTTCTAATTCTTTTTGACTTTTTTGATTTTATGTACAGTATCTGTACAAGTTGTATTAATGTGTTTACTTAATTGCAAAATTTCTTCTATCTCCAAGCCCTCTGTGAAATACCACTCAAATTTGCCTTAATTAAAGCAAATAGAGTCTTAGAGTCTGCTGCCACACATGAAGTATTAAAATTCATTTGGGGCAGGAAGATAGGAAGATTGCACTTGTTTCCAAGGACCTCTACTTGCGGAGAGATCAATGGAAAAAAAAAAAAAAAAAAAAAAAAAAAAGCTTAAAGGATGTTATGACTGAAGAAAAGCTAATTGCTTGAAGCACTTAGACCAGACTGGAGAAATCCATGTTGAAATTCTGATCCCATGGAGATTCTACCCAAAAGAAACCTTTATGTGTTGTTTGGAAAGGGAGAAGTCTCCAAAGAAGAAATCATGGAACTACCTGAGAATCTTAATTCCAGTGAACTGCCATAAGCAGATGGTGTTCATTTCAAGGGAACAGCAAGGGACCTCAGCTCCAAACCTGGAAAGCTACTGACAAACACATTCAGTAGACCCCTTGAAAGCTTTTTTCCTGGTTGCTATAAAGCAATCACCAGGGGCCTATCTTCCAAAACGGAACCAAGAATGACCTTGGGAATTGCAGATGAGTGCACAATATCCTGCATGGAGTGAAAACATTTCAGTGTAATCAGAAGAGAAACATATACTTAAAAAAAAAAAAATCATCAGACAAGCAACATAGTTTCTGTTTAAAGTCCTCAGCTCGTCTTCTGATTTTTTTTTCCATATTGGGAGGAGAAAGTCTGGCATATATCCTCCAGGTTTTTTAGGGGATATTGATGGGACTTTATGTTATACTATGTTGGTACCCAGTTTAGAAAAATTGGAGGCGAACATAAAAACTAGTAAGGCTAATTTTGTGAGCAAAACAGTAAATATGATATAACTCATACACGTAAAGGATTAAGAAAAATCTGGTCTTTTCAGATGGTGATGAGTATAGTCAAGCAAATTTTCTTCTGGAAGAAATATCTAGGAGTAGTTGCTGTTAGATGCTCATCCTACTTCACTCAGGCAAACAGAGAGGTGCTAAAGTCTTGCTTCAAGTACCCAAAAATGAAAGCTAATGCCAAATCCAGGGGGAACTTAAATTTCCCTTAAGCAAGTGGAAGGAAATAATTCTGCAGATTTGGGTACTACAGCATGTCATAAAGCATAAGGCTTGCCAGATTTAAAGGATTAGATCATTCTAGTGCCTTTAACAGCTTTACAGCAGACAAATTATATGACCAATGTTAACCATCAAATTCTGGGTTATAAAGTTCACTTCTATGAAGAAAAATAAAGAAAAATATCTTCCATAATGCTGTACAATATGACAGGCATACTTTATTAGGCATACTTCTAGTCCAACAGAGGTTACTGTCCTCAGACACAGAACACTGACTGAACTAATGAGTCTAAAATGCAATGTTTCTCTTGTTTTCTGAAGCACCATCTTAGATTTCAATATTTCTGAGAAAGACAAAGCCTGTATGTAGACCTCTATGGACTACATGTGTTTCCTCATCAGATATTATTACTTTATGGATAACAGAAGTTCTCCTCCATGAATGAGACTGTCTGTGTTCCAAATTGCAGTGAAAATCAAATAGCTTGATATTCCCCTCAAAGAGAGAGAGAAAAAATAGATTTGGTTTTCTGTCAATAGAAATCACTGGCAGTTTGAAATGTTGTCTGGCTCCTTTGTCGCTTTTGTATTATATAATTTATTAAAATTAGAAATTACATTATATGTTATTTATTATGGCAATGTTTTCTAAACTAGATGTAGCCCACTCTCTGCTCAGTGTTTTCTTTGAGATCCCAAAAGTCATGTATGATTAGTTGAGAGAAGTTCTGAAGGTCAGCCTCAGTCTCAGTTTCAAAATTTTCCAAGTCCCTGAGTTATATATTAAGATGTAATTAAAAAAAATCCAGAAATTCTTCTTCTTCTTCTGTCCTTGAGGGATAATTAGTAGACACTCCACAGCAGAATAGGCTACTGATGCAATACTGTATGTAGTACTTAACTAACACAGGTTCATGCAGCAATTACTAACATTTTTCTGGTATTATGTTTTAACTGCTGAAATGTAATAAAACCCTACCAAAGTGAAATCTGTAAACACCAGATAAAATCACTGAAAGTGCCTAAGGGGTTATAAACATATGATGTAGATATATCATTTTTCAAATAGTTTGTTATTTAGCCTTTGTTTGAAGCAACTTTTCAGAACTCAGACTTGGGCTAAAATGTTCAGATGTTCCAGTATATATATTGGTAAATAGATACGTATATGGCAAGTGTACATTGTAAATATGCCTACCACTGTGCTTAGTTAAAAAGGGGGATTAGTGGTAGATTTATTCTTGGAGTTTCAGGGCTGAGGGAGCCATGTTTTAAGGAAAAATACTTTATGCATTGATTACATATATATACACCAAAATTATACACGCAGTCCCTTCTCTCCCTCAGGAAGTGCCATTTCCTCATGAAAACTGCTAATCAAGGAAGAAGTCCACAGCGAACTTACAAACCATTACTTGCAAAGTAGATGACTGAACATGAGCAACACTTGAGTTGTTTTGTATGCCTAGGTAGGAGCACAGTGGTCTTAGACAGCAGGAGTCCCGATAACTAGGAAGAACAGCAAAGTAGTGAATAGGGACTTAATTGTCACTGTGTTTTTTGTTTGTTCGTTTTCTCTTTGTTTACAAAAAGCTTTACTATCTTGAAATCAAAATTGCTTTCTCTAGGTTTCTCTTGGTTAATTTCCAAGCCACAAGATCCCCTTGGTATTCAGCTCAGTGACTAACTTGTCTCAGTGACTAAATTAGAGAACAGTGCAAGTAAATCATGTGCTACGTTTAGAGCACTTCTGTTTGTCATGATCAAAAATGTTGCGATAAAGCTATTTGATTACTGCTCTTGGCTGGGCGTAATCACTCCAAGCATCAGGAGCTGCAATACCTGTTTTTTCCAGTAGTGCGAAAGCATGGATGTAATCAGTTGGGGTTAGGAATAGTGTTTTCTAGGCTGTGAGGAGCAATTGCTGTGGAGCAGTTGGTTTGAGAACTTTGTCTTACTTTGAAATTTGCTGTGAAGCCCTCAGCTCAGCTGACCATTGGCTCATTTTCAAGGTGTGGTCCTCCAGGGCCTGGGAAGGACATCTGCAATCTTCACAGAGACAGTCTTACACATTGCAGAATATTAATGAGTCCGGAAATTGTTGTGCATAGTTCATGGCAGCTCAGAGTACTCTTAAATGGTATGCAGTTATAGTCAAGATAAACTCCTCTATTGCTAATGAGAATGCCGTAAGTATTTTTTTTTCTCTAAGATTTCCATTGGGCTCTGGGTGTTAGTGGGGAATCAATGTTTTACTTTACTGTTCCTTCAATCCAAAAGGCTAGAATGGGCAAAAAGAATGGAGAAAAACCCCAATCTGAGAATCTAGGCAGGTAGCTAATGCATACCCAGGTTGGCGCTAAGACAGGGAAAGAGCCAAGAAATCTAAGTACAGCTCTGGCATCCTTCCAGAGGTTTCTGCAGAACAGGAACATTTTTGCTGTTCACTTACACAGCTGACCTGGGCTTGTGTCAGGGGAGAGGGAAGGCCGAGGACCTGTGTATGAGTTTGTCTGTACCTCTGTTGTATGAAATATATCTACTTTCTTTCTGGCAACCACGTCTGTTTGCAAAATTACCATCTCCCCAGTGGAATGAGGTTTTCTGAACAGCAAGTTAGTAGGGAGGGACTGGATAACATTTCTATTTGTTTTGCTCTGGTTTTCATTACTGAAAGTTTTGCCTTTCAGTACCTATAAGTAAATGTGCTAAATAAGGCTTTTGCTTCTGTAATGACGATGTCTAAAATGTCCCCTTCTGATTCTCATTTGTGTTTGCTTATGGAGTATTTTTGATTTCTTCTTTTTAATAGTCTTCTGTTGCACACACACAAGCAGGATTTGTAAAAGGAGATGTTAAATATGTTTGCACATATATAATTGGTAGATAGAAATCATATATTTTATATGAATTTTAAAGCAATTGTTTTTGGAAAAAACAGTGGCATAGTTCAGTTTTGCTGATATTGTTGAAATTATCTTCTTCCCGCTCCCCAGTGCTCTTTAAGTTCCCTCATAGTTGAGGGCTTTGCAAAAGTGGCCCTCAAATTGTGGGACGGGGGCCCATGGAGAGACTTGCATGTGTTCCTGTTTGATTGTGTGCTTGCCGTGTTACATCTGGTGACATGGGGTAAGAATCGGGTGGACAAGGGATGATTTTTCTGCATAAGCAGTTTGACATATGCAGTTTGCAGCAACAAGGCTTTTGCTGCCATCCTGTGAAAGACCATGTCAAATATACGCGGTACCTCCTCACTCCTCTGCCTGCAGTGCAAGTTCCTTTGAGCAGCCATCAGCTACATGCGAGGCGAACATAGCTAAGGAGCTGTGCCATTTCCAGTGCTAGCTTCCTCCGTCATACTATAGCCTAGGGAATCCCAGAAAGGTTCAGAGGTTCCCTAGAAAAACACTGAGTTGGGGAATCACTCAATTAACTGTGTTTTTACTTTGCGATTGCCAAGCAAGGAAATTGGATCTGTTTAACTGTGTTGCTCTTGTCCAGACCCAATTGGCTGGGCACAGCAGTGTGGCTGTGGAAGGCTGGCTTGTGACTTTTCTTCCTGTTGCCCTCAGTAAGGACAGTGACTTTCAACAGTTGTTTCCTGTAAGGGCTGTGTGTGTAATTTGTCTTAGTCATTCCCATCCCTTTAGCTAATGGGGAGCAATGCAGCTCTGAGTGGTCTTGCTACATACCCACTAAGAGCTGAAAGAAAACTAATGTTAATGACAGCAATATGTTTAATATGTATCAAAGATATTGTAGGTCATTTGATCAAAACTGAACTTGCTACACTGAGATTTACCTCAAAAGATCTGCAGAGACCTTTGCAGAGTCTTTGTTTTAGCAGGTCAGGAAGAGATGGTTTCAATGACTCTAAATGCCACTAAAGCTGTCAAAATCCCACATTGTCCTCGACAGCTAGGTTCCCACTTCCTAGTGCCAGAGCTTCCAAGGCTTGCATTTTCGAGTGCCAGAGCTTCCAAGGCTCTCACTCCCCAATGGTTCAGGGCTTCATTACCGTTTACCAGTTGCGGCCACATAGATGTTGTCCTTAGTCTGTCCTGTCGAGTTTTCTCCACCGTATGATCTTTCCATTCGCCTATCTAGGCCCCTCTTTGGGCACCATTTGTGGGAGCATTGAAGGGGTAGGGGCTTAAGGTTTAGGACCAGAAGCCGTTTTGTTGAACATCAGACCAAACTTACATATTCTCCGAGTATGTGAGCCTGCACTGCCCACGTGCTGTCCACACGCTCTCTCCCCCTGCNTCGTTTTGTTGAGCATCAGACCAAACTTACATATTCTCTGAGTATGTGAGCCTGCACTACCCACGTGCTGTCCACACGCTCTCTCCCCCTGCTTCCAGCCAGTTCCTTGACTCTATTGCTATCTGGGTCCAATCCTGCTACTGGACAACAGGTAACCAAGCAGGGACCAGCACGTCCAGCCTGTGTTTTAGGCTTCTCTATCTGCTAATCCGTTATTCCTAACTTTCACAGTTTTTCACTTCTAACCTTCACAGTTCCCACAGCTGCTTCTGTATCTGATTGGATTTGTTTAAATGGTCTGCTTTTACAAGCAAATAATCCACACCCAATCCGATGGGCAGAGCAGTGTTGCTGTGGAAGGCTGACTTGTGACTTTTAGCACCTCTTTGAAAGAAGACAAGCTAGGAGGAAAATCAACAGCACTGTCAGACTTGTGAATATTACGAGGAAAATTGTTTCCATTAATATTTGGATCTCCAGGAAGGACTCTTACACTCTCAAGGTGCACTATGTTCTGTGCTTTTTCCTAGCTAGAAGCTATTCTGGGAAGCACACCATTATTCATTGGCTCTATAGGATGGTGCCCAACTGTAACCCAGAAGCAGTGTTCCTTTATGAGCATGAACAAGTGCTTCTGCTACTAACCAGACCTTGTCATTCATGATCTGTTTTTTGTGGCTGAAACCACTGTGCATTGAAGTCTCTGACAGCAGTGTTTATTTTCATGTATTTTCACTTCAGAGCTGGAAGTACAGTACTGATGGGAGCAGGATGGCAGAAGGTATCCCTTTGTTTCCAGAAAGGAATGTCTAATGTCATACCAGATAGTTAAGGGTGTAGAAGAAAAGGGTGTCAGGCAGTGGGAAAATTGGGAGGAAGAAAGGCACTTTGAGTTTCTTCCCTGTATTACTGGTCCCATTAATAAAACACCTAGTGCTTCAATTCTGAGTATGTGCTCAAAATTTCCTCTCACTTCTGAATGACCTACTGCACAAACATTAATCTGTTGATATGTAATAGCTACCCTCAAACAAGATGTTATTCAGCACTCTAAAATAATCTGAAGTCTTAGAAGTAGTCGGGTTAATCTCCATCACCTGTGAGTGGGAGAATAAAAAATAAATTGTTCGCAGCTGATCCACTCCCTAGCAAAGCCCCAAAGATTTTTGCAGTTGTTAATGTGGCTGGAATCAATTAAACTGCTGCATCATTCTTTAAGGATCTTAAATATTTAACTTTTAAGCTGGACTTAGATAGGAACTGTGGCATCCTCTTTCCAGAGAATTCCAAAATTATTTCTACATTTTTAAGATTTTTCTGGTCAATTGAAGAACTGTTTTGAAAATCAATCTTTTAAAGGCAATATAGGGAAATTAATTCAATTTAAAGAAGAAGGCTTTAGTATTTATGCTTTGTTCTTTGGATTATGATTTTTGCTTAAATCATGCCAAGTGAGCTGATGTGAGTGATGAAATGTGGATATATAATGATATAGATGGAAAGCTTACTGGAAATAAAGAATTGCATCTAGTTACTTTATGAGATAGAAGTCACACATGTCATACTTATACAACGCCAAAATTCTTCTGACATGAAGCAATGTTACTTGGACCTGTTTCAGTTAGAATGGTAGTTCTTTATCTGTAAAGAAATGGACAACAGAGAAAGCTAATTGAGCAAAACAGCCACTTCTGGTGTTCTTCTTGCATTCCCATAGGGGCCAGGTCACTCACAGCTGTATTGAAGTGTCCTGCCAACATTTAAGTGGCATAAGGCAACTGTATAAGCCTGTTGGAAAGAGGTACCCACATTTTTTCAGTCTTTTACTGTGTGTTTGGAGGAAGTAGGAGAAACATTGTATATAAGAAAAGAGCTTCAATAATTGGGAAGGCTAAGGAGTTGATTCCTCTGCCAAAAATTGGTGGCAGGTGATGGGAGAAGTCATTTTATTCATAGTTGTAGGCAATAGAAGTTCATGCCATTCTTTCTTGCTTGCTTCCTTCTGGGAGGTAATCAGTCAAGTTAATGAAACTGTTACTATGTGTGCTGGAAAACATTTACTCAGCAGTTACAAGCCTTCCTTTGGCTGACAAAGCAGGGATATGTTCACTAAAAATGTAGACCTTCCAGACGCAGAGAGGGTCCCCATTAGCCATCCTTTTGTTTTAAGGGGAAAATAATAATTCACTTAATCTTATTAGTCTATCACTAGCTCTTCTCCACTATTCCTGACTTCCCTGCTTCCAGCTGTTCTCCAAAATGTGCTTTTGAGAAGTGAAACAGGATACTTTTGTCTGTATATTTTGCTGTCAGTAATCACAGTAACAGCTACTCCCATGTAGCTGTTCAAGCATGGTGATACCAGTTACACATTTAGCAGCCTTCAAAGCCACTAGCAGAACATTTCTTTTGCCAATGAAAAGAATATAAATGCTTGTCAGGCAGTTTTGAAGTCAGATGTGTAACATGGAGGATCTGAAGAGAAAGCATTTAATTTTGCAGGATTGACACTTTGCACGAACCTGGCTCAATGGAGCAGCTAGTATGTATTAACACTGGCAGTAACTGCAAATGGATTGCTTTGGAGCTGCTATCTGGTTTCATATCACAGAAGATTATAGCTACCCTAAACTTGAATAAATTCGGATTTTAGAAACATTTTGGATTCGCTGTTTCACCCAATTAAACCCTCTTGCCATTATGACTGGCCATACTCCAGCAGTTGTCTTAGTAAGAGTTCATGCCTATTTTTAAAATTTGTTTCTAATCATTTTGGTTTCCTTAGACTTGTTTTGGAAGAAGAAAGTAATGCTTGCAAGGCATCACAGCAACTCAGCTTCTGGAGATCCAGATCATTTCCTTAACTCCTGTTACTCCTATGGGAGGAGCAAGAAGGTGGAGAATTGCTGAGAGACAGGTAGTCTGCATGCTACCTGAACAGGCAAAAGATACAAGAAAGCAAAAGAGAGGTAGTCAGCTATAATGAACACTGGCCTTTTATAAGGAGGTAAAGTAGTGAGTGGATTGAAAGGGAAAGGCAAGGCAATGGGTTTTGTAATGGTGAATGTAAACATGGGAGGATGGGAGCTAGGAGTATGCAAGGGGAAGAAAAGGGATTGTTGCGGATGGAAAACGTGGCTTTCATTGGAATGATTTCATTTTTAGTAGTATAAGAAACAAGACATCCCGGCAGCTATTGCCTCAAAATTTCAAAGTTTCACAACTAAAGCTGATCAAGAAAATAATTTCACAAGCGATACTAAGATTGTCTGAACAGTCATGTCTCACCTGCCTCAGTTCCTCCTTTCCTTCTACAGACTTCAACGCAGTGTATTATCCCATGGTCATTACTTGAGAAAGACTTGTGCCTTTTAAATGCATGAAGTGAACACTTCCAGATTTGGTCATGAGTTATTGATTTCCCCAAAAATTTGTATGGATGATTCTCTGGGATGCATTGTGGTTATGCCCATAGTATAAAACTGAAAAAGTGGGTGCTGGTCTCTCAAGGTCATGGCACAATCACTTTGCCCCAGTAGTCCCTTTCTTTCATTGGTCTATGCTGCTAGCTTCCACACAGGAGAAGTCTTATAATCAAATAGAGCAAGTGCAGAAGGTACCGATAGCTCCTGTCCCTTGTCACAAGGGCAAGGGCAGAGGGTGTTGGGCCTGTAAGCAACTGGAGCTACAGGCAGCGTAAAGATTAAGTCATACAGAGGGAATAAAGCCATGTTTGAGTACAGCCACACTTTGTGGTGCTGTACTCAAATCAACTTAGATCATAACCTGTGCCAGCCTGTGTTCACAGAGATTCTCCTTCAAGTTCTTTCAGCACCTCAGTACTGTTTCTACTGCTTTTGCCTGAGCTTTATAAACAAAACCTTGCTGTGACCTTTGCAGTTCTAGCACTTGATTGAACTTTTTTAAAAAGAATTAGTCTTACATTTCTAGCAGATTACCGTGGCCATTGTTTTTAGCCATGCTTCCTGAAGCTGAAAGTTCTGTTTTTGGTAGGTGCCAGAACAGCAGGATCATGACTACTTGAAAGCCCAGCTGTTTCTAACAGGTTCTTTTAGGTCAAATTCACTATGAGGAGTAGGCAAGCAGAGGAGAGTTAACTTCCTCTTTAATTTTCAGTCAACTACAAAATCTCATTGCAAAGATATGGTAACAAGGTAAGGACAAATATGAGGGATTTCCTGTTTTTCTCTTTTCTTTCCCCCGCTCCTCCCCTAGTTCTAGACCCCGTGTAACTGGCAATTCCAAGTACGGTTTAGAATGACTGTGTAGGCTGACAGCTGTGGTGGCACTATGGTAAAACACTCTAATCTATCTCTAATCAAATAGCCTTTACATCTCCTGCAGGAGGGTGACCACAAATACTAGGGCTTATTTTTAAGCATAGAATAAGAAGCAGAAGACTTTTTTTACATTCATTAAAGTAGGTGTTACCAGTCAGCAGCTGTTTCACAATATATTTTTAAGGGTTTTCCCATTATTTCAATATGTTTACCCTTTGTAACTTAAGAAGAGAATGTAATAGAATTGCCTTTTTAGCATATTTTAGGTTGTGAAATCCAGTGGATGAAAGAAGCATGTATATGTGCTTGGACCTGGAAACCAGTTAAGTCAGTTCTCATTGGATCTGTTTAATGACTAAACCTAATAAAAAGATAGGGACAGGGATTTGTTGTGAACACCATCCTTGTTTAATCATCTTACTGGAGTTCATATTTTCTGATCCAGATTATTTTGTTGCTAAGATCACTTCACTATTAAAAGGCCTGAGTCTGTGTGAATATGAGGAGGATAACCCTGGCAGATGTTACACCTTTTAAATGCAGTCATCCATTTAAGCAAAAAAATGAACATTTTATTCAGGGAAAGACTCAAAACTTGGGAATTGGCTGGATGGCAGAGCGCAGAGGGTGATAATCAGTGGTGTAGAGTCTACTTGGAGGCCTGTGGTGAGCAGTGTCCCCCAGGGGTCAGTGCTTGGTCCAGTCCTGTTCAATTTATTTATCAATGACCTGGATGAAGGCACAGAGTGCTCCCTCAGCAAGTTTGCAGATGATACGAAGCTGGGAGGAGTAGCGGATACTCCAGAGGGCTGTGCTGCCATCCAGAGGGACCTGGGCAGACTGGACAACTGGGCGGTCAAAAACCTCATGAAATTCAACAAGGCCAAGTGCACGGTCCTGCACCTGGGGAGAAATAACCCCAGACACCAGTACAGGCTGGGGACCGACCTGCTGGAGAGCAGCTCTGCTGAGAAGGACCTGGACGTCATGGTGGACGACAGGTTGACCATGAGGCAGCAGTGTGCCTTCGTGGCCAAGAAGGCCAGTGGGATCCTGGGATGCATTAGGAGGAGCGTCTCCAGCAGGTCGAGGGAGGTGATCCTGCCCCTCTACTCAGCCCTGGTGAGGCCACATCTGGAGTACTGTGTCCAGTTCTGGGCCCCACAGTACAAGAGGGATGTGGAGCTCCTGGCAGGCGCAGGAGCCACAAGGATGTGGCTCACATCCTCACAAGGATGTGAGGAGTCCAGCGCAGGGCCACAAGGATGATCAGGGGCCTGGAACATCTGCCCTATGAGGAGAGGCTGAGGGAGCAGGGCCTGTTCAGCCTGGAGAAGAGAAGGCTGAGAGGGGACCTGATCAGTGTCTATAAGTACCTTAAGGGAGGGAGTGAGGAGGATGGGGCTGGCCTCTTTTCAGTAGTGGCCGCTGACAGAACTAGAGGAAATGGCCACAAACGGAAGCATCAAAAGTTCCACAGGAACTTAAGGAAGAACTTCTTGACAGTGAGGGTGACAGAGCACTGGAACAGGCTGCCCAGAGAGGTTGTGGAGTCTCCTTCTCTGGAGATCTTCAAAACCCGCTTGGATGCAGTCCTGTGCCACGTGCTCTAGGTGGCCCTGTGTGTGCAGGGGGATTGGACTAGATGACCTCTAGAGGTCCCTTCCAACCTTAGGCATTCTGTCAGTGATAAGTGTGGTACGCATCCTGTACTGTGAGCATACTGGAATTCATTCAAATGCCTAAAGAGTAAGGAATCTTACTTAAACGAATAAGATAAGCTTTCTGTTAAAAGAATACACAAGATGCTCCTGAATGTTGCTACTAAGACTACAGTCAGGAAGTCAGTGAATATCTGACTCCTTCATACAAGGTCAAGAAAAAAAAGGGGGTAGAAAACAGGAAAAGTGGATATGTGGTTGATTTGCTTAACTCTTAGCATGCAAAATTGGTACTGTGTTATTCTGAATAAGCTTTGAAGGGAAAAACCCTATGAGTGACCTAGTTTCCCTCTGAGTGACCTCAGTTCCTGCAGTACACTGAAAAGGTGGGAAAGGCTTGTTTTTCCAGCAGCCGGAAGAAAGTAATTTTCATAGAATCATAGAATCATTATGGTGGGTGAAGACCTTCATCATGCCTGCTTTCATTCTTTGGCTTGTTTGCTTGTTTTGTTTCAAAATAGTAGAAATTATTATGTTTACCTTTTTGAGAGTCAAAGTGTTGATACAAGCACAGTTCTGTGTTCCACCTTTCTATATCTTTCAGTGCTAGGGTAGTGAGGGAGTTCCAGTCATGTTCTTATGGTTAAAACAGGAACTAATCTCATTTGGAGCTAGAAATATGCATTTTACCTTACATAGTTCTTTGGGCTTAAAATTAAGCGTAGCCTGTAATTTGTAATTTATGAACATGTTCCAGTAAATAGTTTTCATTATTTAACTCTGAAAAACACATGTGAACAAGAACATTAAAAAGGGAGAGGGGAGGCTCTTAGTTCTTACTGCAGTGCTAGATTTCATTAAGTATCACAGTTAGAGCTGTGATGCCAAGAATAATAAAATTGTTAAGCAGCTGGAAAAAAACACTGCCAGCACAGTCCATCCTGGAGATATATACATACATATAGATATATGTATTTAATTTTATATCTGACCTTTTACAATTCAATAATTTGCTTATTCTGACACTTCCCAAAGGCCAAGATTTCCAGAAAGCTGAAGGCATAGGTTTAAGTTACTGCTGCTGAGCATAACTCTGTTATGGGGAAAAAAATCAATAGACAAACACCTACAGAGCAAGCTTTGTGATCTGAGGAAAGACCCGACTAAATCAAAGCCCAGTTTACATGGACATGTATTTGAGGGAAGGGAACTTTCTCATTTTATTTTCAGACTGATACTATCATAACCAGTAGGTATGATCCCTAGATTGAGCTCTGTAAAGCCAAGATTTAAAAAGATGAAATTAAATTGAGCGTACCATTCCTGACAAAAAGTGCCCTGTTTTGCTTCTGGTGCCTTTCAGGTACACTGTGAGATTCAGTGATGATAAGCTACAGGGTGCTTTCCATAGTCTGAGGGCAATTAATGGATATAATGGAGCTTGAAGAGAGGATTCAGTCTTTCAAGGCAAAGCTTGGTAGCACTGAGCACCTTCATCTCCTCTTTCCAACATAAGATCACTGCTCAAAAATAATTTGTGGGAAATTCGTCATCATTTTCTATATGAGCTCACTAAATATATCCTGGCCTGAATCTATCAAGTTAATTCTCAAGGGATGATTCATCTACATAATCTGAGTTCCTGCAAGATGTACTCCTACTTTATAGGAGTTTAAAGGCAAATGTAGACTTCCTCACCTTTAAGGCCTATGCTTTCTAATTTAAAGATAAAGGAGGAAAACAAAGCACTTCATGCCTTAAAGCTACTACTTCAAAGGACAGAAACAAACTCTTAGTGTCACAAGTCCCTTAGGAGACTTCTTGCCTCTCTGTTTATCCTTGAAATACATTTTGCTTTCTATGTATGAATAGATATAAATTTATTTTTTTACATGTATATTTGCACCAAAGAATACTTAAAGGAGTGAGGTCCATGAACTTCTGATAAAGAAACATAGATGGCCAGAACTCCTAGAATTCACATTATCATCACCTCAAAGTCAAAAATACATCAAAGAAAACAGATAAAAATGCTGCAGATTTCATTTAGTCGTGGCTCAGAAACTAACTCTAGAGCTTTTCAAAGGCTACTTTGGTAGCCATAAAAGGTTTATGTAACTTTCTTCTTCTGGTAGTTCTGATTTTGTAATGGGTTATCTGAAAAGGTAAATGTAGAGGACCTCTTCCACCTTCATCATTTTGGGAAAAAAAGCATTGCTAGAACCCAAATGTTCAGAATCATAGTTACCTAACAGTAGACATTTTCAAATGAGCTGAGTGAATCTGTGAAGCTTTGAAGACTGCGCAAACAGCAGTGAAGTAGCAAACTGAAGTCAGAGAAGCACCTCTGCTAAGGTGAACCCAATGCCCATTTCCAATTCAGTCCTGCCGCTATGTGGGGCAGGAGTCAGGTCATCCATGCCAGGCAGGACCTTTCATCCCAAGCAGCAACAGACCAGAATTGCACTGGGTGTGGGATACCACCACATCATTGCACAAGGCAGCTGCTCTTGTTCTATGCAAAATGTTCTCCATGCAGAGGTAGAGATGGGTTGGCCTTAACACACTCTGGTTAGTGTTGCAGCAATCTCATCATGCAAGCCTTGGCTTCACAAGCTGCATGCAGAAGAAGGCAGGCTGGGTGTGATGCCTGAGGTGGCTTGCATGCCTGCGACCCATGCAAATTTCAGACTCAGCATTCCTGCAGGAGACAAAACTCACTGTCCCTTGCTTCTAATGAATGCAGGCTCTGTCCATACTTCTCAGATTTCTTCAATCTCTGCTGGTTAGACTAATAAAAGATATCTCTCCCTGTGAGCTTTGACTTGCTTAGGTTAACACTATTCTGCCACTTGGAAGTCACATAAAGTAACTCCTTCGGACTGTGTAAAGCTTCAGTGATAGCAGAAAAAATTATGCTCATAAACCTTTACAAGATGTAAGGCCCACAGGACTGGGTAGTTGACACGATTTTGCAGTCTCTGTTTGCTTTTGCTTTGTTTTCGTTTAATGACTCCCTGGATTGCCAGAGCTCTCCTAACAGAAAACTCTGTGAGCATCATTGTTTCTTTCTCAGGTGTGCTCTATGTCTTGTCTTCTACAGGGACAGCCAATTCTTTTCTAAACACCTGCCTCCCCTTGCTAGACTTGGTAGCCAGCCAGTTTTCTTCTAGCAGTGCTGGCATGATTCTGGAAGGCATTTTCTGTGGGCTGAGCAGGATTTTAAAAACTATTGTAATACTTGCATGAGATTTTGCCTCTGCACTTCTTACTTGATGAATCATAACAAATTGATGTCTATGTTTCTCATTCTTTACTGACTTAGTTGTATCTTTAACATAGTTATTTTTAATACAAACAAATGAAGCAACCTGCCTTGCCATTTGATATTGAGAAAGCTCCTCCATGTTTGGAAAACTTTGCAGCAGCCTAAGAAAACATAAGAGTGTGGTCTTTTCCTCAGCATCCCAAAATATGCACTTGTATGGTCCGGCCCAGCCATGATAGTTTGCTGCTTTTGGCTGTGAGCAGTGGATTGTTTTATGGTACTTAGCTATTGTATTCCATATATGAATGTTATTCACATTATCTGCCAAGGGTGTTTCCTTTTGCAAAGCTTTCTGAATTGTTTTTCCACCTGTTGTCCGTATTTTTTGTTGCCTCTTATCCAGAACCACTACCTGGTGTTTTAGAACACAAAACATTCCCTAGCTTGTTATCCTTTCTTCTTCTCTTCTGGTGCATTTCTTCTGCATTTAATACTTTTAGGTGCTGATTTCTTTTATTTTTTATCCTGTTTCATTTTTCCAATAGCTACAGATCATGTCTCTTCCAGATCTATGTGCTATTCAGGTAATTTTTTTACCTTCAAATCTTGCTGCATATATTTCCCCCTTCTGTCTTTCTGTCTTTCTTCACCTTATCTTTGGCGAGTGCTTTGGAAGACTTACTGTACAGATCCAGGTAAATGTCCAGTGTTAACAAACAAACAAAAAACCCATAAATGCCCAAAAAGGAAATCACAGTCAGCTCTCAGTAAATTATATGCAAATTAACAATAGTCAAACTTTATACAGAGCAACAACTTGTGGTCTAATGGGTTTAAGATATGAAGTTTTTTGCAGGAATGCTTTTCTTTTGTATTCAGTTAAACAAACAAAAAAAGAAAGCTGGTAGATAAAATAAATTGCCCTTTTAGTGTGAGCAGCAGAGGTCTATCATTCTGTCATGTTCAGTGTTGAGAGTTGTCTGTGCTAGGAAGGAAGTTAAAGGAATGTCCTCACTGCTCAGGAACTTGTTCATGGAGTGGTACGCTTTCTTCGGGTATTCCTTAATGAGTTTCCTTTGATGTCTCTCTAGTCCACTAAATTCCTGAATGGAATTTAATGAAATTCTATTGCCAATTCTATTGATGAAGTTCTTCGAGCTACCAAAAGAAACTTCATGGTCTATATTTAACAAGTAAGGGTAGGAGGAAGAAAAGAGGAGAAGGAAGTAGTCATCACAAATACACTTCAGATTTAGGAAGCAAAATATTTTGAAAGGTTTGCGATAAGTGTGGAGGCTGAAATGTCAAACTCAGTCATTAGAAAAGCTTTGTAATAGTTCAAAAATCACGGAATCACAGAATGCTTAAGGTTGGAAGAGACCTCTAGAGATCATCTAGTCCAGTGGGGACACCTAGAGCATGTGGCACAGGGTGGCATCCAGGCGGGATTTGAAGATCTCCAGGGAAGGAGACTCCACAACCTCTCTGGGCCGCCTGTTCCAGGGCTCTGTCACTCTCACAGTAAAAAAGTTCTTCCTCATATGGAGGCCCAGCTCGCTTAGTCTTTCCTCATAAGATAGATCCTCCAGTCCCTTAATCATCTTCGTGGCTCTCCACTGGACCCTCTCTAGAAGTCCAATGTCCCTCTTGTACTGGGGAGCCCAGAACTGCACACAATACTCCAGGTGCAGCCTCATCAGAGCTGAGTAGACGGGGAGGATCCCCTCCCTCGACCTGCTGGCAACGCTCCTCCTGATGCAAACCAGGATCCCACTGGCCTTGGTGGCCACAAGGGCACATTGCTGACTCACGTCAACCTGATGCCCAAATCCCTCTCCACAGAGCTACTTGCAGGATTGTTAATTCCATCATCTCGTGGCCACTCTAGCCAAGACTGCCCCCAACCTTTACATATCCCACTAGACCATCTCTGTTTGCTAGTATCAGGTCTAGCAGCACCTCTCCCCTTGTTGGCTCACCAACCACCTGCATCTGCAATGTTCTACAGGAACCTCTTGGACCGTCTTTTTCTAGCTGTTCCTCCATAAGAACCAGAGCTTGTGATTGAGGCTTCTTGCAGCTGCCTATAGAAGGCCTCATCCACTTCCTCTCCCTGGTCAGGAGGTCTGTAGTAAACTCCCATGACTCCCATGAAAACTCCCATGAAATTCATTTCACTAATGAATTTTGAGCAGAAAATATGTTGTTTTGCAATGCACAAGGCTTCTGCATATCTGGCCAAGCAATAAACATACATCAAGGAAAGAAATGAGCAGAATCTATGGCCCTGGGTCACAGAATCACAGAATGGTTAAGGTTGGAAGAGACTTCTAGAGATCATCTAGTCCAACATCCCTGCTCCAGCAGGGACACCTAGAGTACGTGACACAGGGTCGCATCCAGGCGGGATTTGAAGATCTCCANACAGGGTCGCATCTAGGCGGGATTTGAAGATCTCCAGAGAAGGAGACTCTACAACCTCTCTGGGCAGCCTGTGCCAGGGCTCTGTCACCCTCACAGGAAAGAAGTTCTTCCTCACACGGACATAGAACTTCCTGTGTTTCAACTTGTACCTGTTACCTCTTGTCCTGTCACTGGCCACCACTGAGAAGAGTCTGGCCCCATCCCCCCTACATTCCCCCCTCAGGTACTTATACATATTGATCAGATCCTCTCCCAATCTTCTCTTCTTCAGGCTAAACAGGCCCAGCTTGCTTAGTCTTTCCTCACACGCTAGATGCTCCAGTCCCTTAATCATCTTTGTCGCTCTGTGCTGGACCCCCTCTAGAAGCTCCAAGTCCCTCTTGTCCTGGGGAGCCCAGAATTGCACACAATACTCCAGGTGCGGCCTCACTAGAGCTGAGTAGAGTGTGCTGTGCTATTTACACTTATGCTAAACCAGAATGAAAATATCACAGTTTAGATTATTGTGTCCACTTGGCAGAGCTACAGCAAGGGACATAATGCAAGACAGCAGCATTCTCTCTATTATGATATTTAGGTTATCTTGGGATTGGACTCCTGGATTCTGCATACCCTTTTCTAGAGAGGAGAACTGCCCTAGGAAAGAGTGTTCCCTGATTCCTCTAAATTGGTTAGTTTTGCTCCATTCAGTTAGGGAGACCAGTGGAAGGCAAAGTAACATGACCTTCTTTTGTTCATGCTGTGTATCTCAACATGACCTATGAGGAAATCAAATGCTCTTTCCCTGCCAGGAGCAAAGATTTTGCTGGCTTTAGTGGCAGAAAGGGCAGAGGAGAGGTGCACCGCTCATGAAGTATTGTGCTCACCTTGGTGAGACCTTGGGTCACCAGAGAAATTTGCAGAACAGGGCCAAAAGTCAGTGTGTACTCCCCTCTGTGCTGTAGGGATTGTGTTTGGTGAGAGTGACAGTGAGTATATATAATAAATTTGCTTGCCATATTTCTAAAAATCTTCTAGATAGATAGAGTCCAGTTCGCTTTCAAGGCAGCAAGAGGAGACATGAACAGCAGCTGCGTGAGTGTCCAGTCCCAAATGACCATGCAGTTTTTTGCCGCTTTTGTCACTGCCATTCCTTTTGCTTTCATCAGCTCAGGGTTCATTAGAAAAATAGTTTAATACATGTTTTAGAGAAAAGTGAAGCTAATCAAAACTCATCAGCAGTAGCCAGTCTCCCCAGAACCAGGCTATAACAGACAGTGACACTTTCGATTCCACACTCCCTTGATGGAGATATTAGCAAAAAGAGGAAATGGACTATTACTGCAACAAAGGCTTTGACAGATTATGGAAAATGGCCTTTTAACTCATCATCATGCAGTCTTCAGCAGCTGGCCAAGTTAGCCTGATAATAACTGTGCTCACTTAAAATTGGTTGTTGTATGATTTTGTCTTCTGTGCAACATGGCACTGTTTTCTATGCATCTGTTATCTGCCTCACATAGACAGGCATACCAACATATAGCACAACTGGCACAAGGTATTAAAATATCTTCTTCAATCTGCTTTGGTTTAGATCTCAGATCCTCTAGCCATTGCTATATGTATCAACCAAGTGAAGATTTATTACTGCATTTAAGAGAAAGGTTGCTTTAAGTTAAGGTGTTGTTTTATTTTAAAGGCAAGTCAGCTTGCACTGCAGGTGTAAAAGCAGCACTGTCTGTTTTTATTGGAGACAATTGCTAGATTGTGTTTAGATTGTACAGTGCTATATTAACAAACATCATTTGGTAAATTGTATATATTTTAGTTATTTTAAGAGCCAATTCAGACTACTACAAATAAGGACCACTTTTCTCTGGTGCTCCAAGAAAACTCAAGATGTATGGTCATTTCTGAGTGCATTTCTCTATGTTTGATAAATGCTAATGATCTCTGCTTCAGAAACTAGTGTATTTGTTCCCAAGTGTTTCCATGCTCTTGATCCTGTCTTATTCCCACACCATCAACAGCACTGAAGTATCACCATTTAACTAAAGGTGCGTGGTGCTTTGTCCCTTTGTCCGTGGTCTGTCCGTCAAACCGCTATAATTAGACTAGTCCAAAGATGAACAGATACCCATTTGGACAGAGGCCATCACTGCATGAAGATATAGTACTTCCTATAACAACAGATGGCATAAATGGACAAAATAGACAAGCTTAAGGTTCTTTATCAGGTCTGACAAGCAACAGCCAAACCAAATGATTTATAAGCTCATGTGTTTTTGAAGGGTTTCCCTCTACCCAATCTTTTTTCACAGATTTTTCTGGAAAGCAGTAAATGAAAACAATCGGTAGTTCTCTCTTTTCTTCTTTTCCCTTTGTAACTGAAGTTGGTTTGACTAAGTCACTCCATGTCAAGGCTGCTGGTCCGACCCTCTTCCCCCACTTTTATATTCCTACTTCCTCTGCTGTGCTGTCTCTAGTGTGTAGATGGTCATCTTGTCATGAACTAGGGTTCAGGGTGCCGATCTACCTCAAAATGAACTGTGTTGTGCCTTCAGCTGCTTGCTCTTAGTCATGGAGTAGCCCCTCTCTCATTCTAGCAGAGGTGTTTCTTAGGGCCATCCAGGGAACCAAAGCACATTACTGATCCTGCTAAAAAACAACCTGGAAAACTTCATGTTGTTCTCTCCCAGTGAACCAGTTTCCGAGTCTGGTTTGCCTGGCTGCTACAGAAATGCTGTTACTAGCAGAACACAGTGCAGGGGCAGAAATGAGATCAGTGAAGAAAAGCACAAAACGAACCTGAAGAAACATAGACTGAGCTATGTTCTTGGAGTTAGAAATAGATAGTGTGAAAGTAGGACAGTTCAGCAGCACTGTCTCGCCTCATCCCTGGGAAAACGGAGGACTCTCCAGCAGCAGCTTGGTGAGGATAGGCAGATCTCTGTGGGTCACCTAATAATAGTTGCACATGGTGGATTCAAGGTTCTCAGGGTAGCTGCGAATACAAACAATGTGGCCATGATCTAAATTAGGATCTGGACACCATGCTGTGGTTCCTGCTGCAGCCAAAGAAAGGCTTTTCAGCTGACTTTTGGGTATGAGCCCAATAGCAGCACACAGCCCCATGGCCACAAGCCATGGTGGCTGATGTCAGTCACAGCTGCTAGGCTGTGGAGTGGCAGCTTTCAACCCACTTTAGGGAGAAATGTCCTTACTTTGTTATAGGGAAAAGCACATTTGTGACATACAAGTCTAATGAGGTGCTATGACCGCTCTGCTATCCCCAAGTGCCTTCTAGGTCCACAGTGCCATGGCAGGTGCCGTGCACCTGATTCTCTCTCACTATCAGTGCGTGAAAGCCCCAGGGATGTCCAACAACTCTTGGGAACAGCATTTCTGAAAGAGGAGCAGAGCAGCTCCAAAGTGAGCATTGCCAGCATTGTGCTGAGCTGGAGCAGGACTATTATCAGATAGTCACTGCTGCAGTGGAGGCAATGTCTGACCTAAAAATGAGAAAGCTCCTACTCTACTCTTTGTAAGAGAAAAAAAAAAAAAAAAAAAAAAAAACGGAAGGGAGCTATGACTTGGCTATTAATTTACACTCCCAGGAAGAAGCAAAAGATTAACTCAGAGTAAATTACATTAGCAATCACACAATTACATGAATAGACAAAGCATAAGCCCATCAGCCATATCATGAATTTTCAACTTCAGAGTGTGGAAAATATGTCAGGATCTCACAGGAAATCAGTCTATGACAAAGTATTTTTTTCCAGACCCATAAAATTCAAGAAATAACTGTGTTTTGGTTTGGTTTGGTTTGGTTTATCTTGCCATTCATACCACTAAAATAAAATCTGGTTCAGGCAACATTAACCATTCATGAATGTACCTACAGCTATCAGTAATGCAGACTGTTAGGAAAATTTCCCATTTCTTGAATGTGTGCTTCAACTGGCCACAAAGTATTTAACAATATTGACACTCGGGTGATCACAGGGAAGCTTCAGAGTGAATTCTGAGTGAAAGTCTTATGGAGATGAATGAACATTTATGATTCACAAATGTTATTTCAAAATATGTTCCTGTTGTTTTCAGATATCCTTAAATTCTGGGAAAGCAATGAGAGTGTAAAATGTTAAAAAAAAAAGTCTGCTTAGGAGCTTTATTTTACTATATGGGCAACTATATTCTCAGGTCCTTCCTGCTGGCACTATCTGCAAATATCTTAGAATCATAGAATCATAGAATGCTTAAGGTTGGAAGGGACCTCTAGAGGTCATCTAGTCCAACCCCCCCTGCACACGCAGGGCCACCTAGAGCACGTGGCACAGGACAGCATCCAAGCGGGTCTTGAAGATCTCCAGAGAAGGAGACTCCACAACCTCTCTATAACCTTCAAGCTAAAACATTGTCTGTGACTGTGCCTTATTCTGTGGCTGCTGTGGGTTGTTACTGAATTGTGTAGCTGCCTAATTCTGGTGAGTGATCCTATGAATGTGGGGCATGTGGAAACAGTCATGCTTTCATCACATATATACGTATATTTTGCATTGCTTACAATCTTTCCTTCATAAAATCCAATTTGCAAGTTAGTCGTATAAAACCTGACTTTATGTATAGCTGTTGAAAGGAGTTGCCTTGGTGGCAGTCAGGAGACAGTGTTCTGTTGTGCTGATTCATGGTTACTCACTGACGTAGGAGGGTATGAAACTTGCAGAGAAAAGGTGTATAGCTGGCTACTACCTCTGCCCCGACATCCAGTCACGAAGGTGTCAGCTTTTTAATTCCAGGCTTGCAGAGGAAAGATAGACTCCTGACCACTATCAAACCCAGCAAAATAGTGTGAATACTGCCATGAGACAATAAGTAAGTATCTCTGCGTAGGATACTTTTCCAGCTAGGAAAATGGTATGTAGAATTGCCAGAGTTAGCATTCACCAATGTTGCTTTGAGGTACGCCCGGAAAACCTTTGTTGAGCAGCTAACATCTTCGCATATCTGAGGATAAGCAACTAAGGTGTGTGTTCAGGTTTATCTTTTTCTGGATACACCACTTTTTTGTACAATTGGTGCACCTACAAGGGATTGTGAGTTGATAGTTGAATAACCTGTATTAACATGAATATTGAAATTACTTAATCAATAAGAAGGCAGCCTGACATTTCATCATTGCTTAAACTTTAGTTTCATGGAAATATAACCAAAACATTGTTCACATTTATAATTAATAGATTATATAGATTATATACTTTCTGCCAATGCTATGAGGAAGTGTTTCATGCTATCTCTTTTTGAATTCATAACGAATGAAAATGGTCCGGTTTGTTTTGTTCAGGGAGGTTCATTTGCAGAGAGATGCAGGACCAGTTGGCTTTTTGCTGTCTAGAACCATTTAGAAATAACAGTACAGGGTTCCCTTTACCTCATGACAGTGATTCTCCTGCCAGAAGGTTCTGGCAGTCTGCTCTTGAACAAAGTAGACTCAAAAGTAATTATGCTGCTATGACAACTTAGTCTTCATAGCACTCACAAGCCTTTTTCTTCTACTCTTTGTAGTGCAGGTATTCTTCTTCCAAAATAAATAGAAACCCATGTCAATGAATTTTAAGAGGTATTTGTATAAATGATCAGGATCAAGCCTGGTCTGTTTCTTATCACTTCTTTATAAAAAAAAAAAAAAGGGAGGGCGCAGAATAAAGCAGAAAAACATATAAGGTGCTGACCTGCCTTCACTTAACATACGGTGAGACCATTATATCTAACACGGGTGCGTGGTGAGAAGCCTTCTCTGTTTACATCTTCACTCTCACATGGGAAGAGAGCAGCTCCATTCATATCACTCTCCAGTCCAGCCTTCACCGAGCTATGAACCAAAGCTTCATAGTCCCTTCTTCTGCAGTTTTTAGGCCTTGCAAAAGGGCCTGTGCATACTCATACCCAGGCTGCTCCTCAACTTTGGGTACTGTATGGCGCAAAAGAGAATTGCTGCCATTTGGTGAGGCCTTCACTAAATATATACACACACATATATATATGCGTATATATATGAAAAGTATGTATATAAAAGTATATATATATACATACATACATATGAAAACTCTTTTTTGGCCGCTGCATCCTGTATGATGGAAGAAGGCAAACTAGGGGAATAGACTACATATCAGGAGAGCAAGTAGGGAGAAGCTAGCCTAAAGGAATATGCTGGTCACCCAGGTTCCTAGAGGTATCAGCAACTCTGATGGAAGATCACTATGGGAAATTTTTGATAACAGAATATTTTATAGAGACTGGGCATCCACTTTCCGTTCCCTATATTCTGTGTCTACCCACTGTATGGGGTCTGAGCCTGCTGTCTTCAGTTGTAAAAGGTTATCTGAGTTCTGGACCTATGCCAACATGTTTTTCTTTCAGAGATGCAGTCTTTCAGGTAGACAACAGAAAGGAAAATGTCTGTTTGAGAATCACTTTAACATTCAGTACTGGCACATTAATGCCCAATGCCTTGGGCCAGCCCTGAGGTAACATGTGATTTCATGACCAAGATGTATCCATTAGTTGCTTCCAAAGTCAGGGGTTTTCTGCAGATTTACCTTTTTTGAGTTCAGCAAAGAATTGTAAGTCTAGCTGTTGTAACTTAATTTGCAGTGACACCCAGGGAGCAGTGCCAGCGGTGTGAGAGAGAACATCTCAGTTTCATGTGGGTTCCTGAAGTTCCCCAAAATACACTGAAGAGAGTCCAGCCATTTTTTTCCTTTTGAAAGTGAGAAATATTTTCTATCCAGCTGTGAAAGCAACGGTATAGGCCAGAACAGAAGGTGTTTGCAGTAAAAAGACACACAAGCTTAGATGAAATATTATCTTTTTATCCCTGAATTCTCCAGTGAGTTGGCAGCAGATCACTGAAAGAGAGAACCAGGGCTTCTACCCGATTTCTTGGTTCTGGTTCATGCCCTGAAAGTTGTAGGTGGAGGAAGAGCTAGTGTTACTTTCTCTCTGTCACTTAGGCCAACACCTGAAGTGCCCAAAAGGCTTTTCTTAGTCATGCTGAAACAGCTACCAGTCCCAGGAGAGAGAGTTTTTTCAATTCTTTATTTGTGTGACTACTTCCAAAATGGGCTTTTGTTTGGAGGCATAGCAACATCTCAAATTTTGAAAAAAATGTCATTTTAATACCCCAAAGCACTGAAGAAGAGGCAGGATCTTGTTTCCTGGTTAGGCAGCTGTGATTGCCATGGTAGGTCTGGATCTTTAGTGACAGGCAGCTCTCCCTGTCCCTGAATGCTTGAATTTTGTGAGCTGTGACTGCTCTTCCTCCTTGTTTGCTTCCTTCCTTGGTTTCATGTTTCCACTGACCTAGTGGTAAAACTATGTTGTCAGCAGACAGCCTTCCTGTTGTGTTTTTCCTGGGGGAAAGTCTTAATGTGTCTCTGTATACATGACAGCTGTTGTCCTCTAGGCAATCAGAGTGTTCCTAGGATGATTTTACATCTCATCTATACTTCACCTAGCATCTCTTCGCTGTTGTGCATACTTTGCGCTGCACCTTCTTATTCCCAGAGCATTTTCTATCAAGAGCCAAAGTCGGTTTTACCTCCCACTCTCTCCAGCTGCAGCTCTGGGTAAGAGCTCACCCCTGTGCATATCCACTCTTGGTGTCGAGTCACTATCTGCTCTGGTGCATACCACCAGTGGTCCTGTACATCAGCCCTCGAAGGTCTGATCGCCCCAGCTCGCCTGCCTGGTTCCTGCTGGGTTCCTGCCTTGGTTCCTGCTTGGTTCTTGCCACAGAAGTAAAAAATCTGCTCTTGCTTCTGTCCAAGAAAGAAATAGCTGGGAATGTTTGATCTTTACTAAAGTATCCTTCCTAAAAGTAAGCTGAAGAGAAGAAAGAAGAAAAGACATGTGAAAGCCTTCTATTTTCACCAGCTTTATTCTTCCACAGTAAGCTGTCTTGTGCCATCTATCATTTCTCTGCAAAGAGCATAGCGGAATGCCCAAAGCTGTGGCTTGCATTTACTAGGTAGGGTTGCTAATGATTATGGGATCAAAATGGCCTGGATCTTCCCTGAGGATATAACACCATTTTATTCTGAGAGGCAGGTCATAACACAGGAAATACATGTGCATTTGCCTTTTCTGTGAGCCTTTCACATTTTTTTTTCTCTCTTGATTTCTTATGTAAGCTAAGTCAGGAGTTATTCAGACCAACTGAATGTTGGTTAAGGGGGAAAATAATCTGTTTTCAGGGTTTCATAAGACAAGAAATGGAAATAACACTTGTCTGTCTGTCTCTCTAAGTCACATGAATAACATCGGTCTCTTGAGAAAAGTGGTGGCTTTCTTCCAGGGGATGAAGGCTTTCTTTAGAAAGTTTCAAGATTGTTAGATGCTCACACTCAATATTAACAATAGCAATTTGTTATCGATAAGTTAGAAAGTGGGTATACTTTGAGTGATTTGCCATTATAAAAAGAGCTTGGGACTTACTTGGATTCTTGTTTCATTTTCCTCATTGGCTTGTACAGAAAATGGACAAGCATTTTTTTTTACAGTTTTGATTCCATATTAGAGCTCTATGGCTCTGTATTTCACAGCTGCAATAAAACCACATATTGCCATATTGCAGTGATGGGAGCCATATAAGTACCTAGCTTGATGATAAAAATATTGTTACTGAGTCCTTCAGGGTGTGCTTTGCAAGAGAAGACACTTAATCTAAAAATAAGGGATTGTTAACTTTTACTATACAGCATATGCGATACTAGAATTTATTACTAGAATCTCTTGTTCAGTAGAGTACCTGATGCGTGGTTTAGGGTTTGTTTTTGTGTTTTGTTTTGCTTTCAATCTATGAGATAAAGACAGTTCCCAAACCTCCTGCCTCCGTTTTCCGTTTTGCAGTATGTCAAGGCTGGTGATATTAAGTGAAAATGCAGTAAATTAAAGAACAGCATACATACATAGCACACTGTCAGAACATGATTCACATCAGTAATTGGAAGGGTCCAGGTTTTCCCAGATCAATAAAAGACTGATCGCTAATTTAGATATGAAAATGTAACTGTATACAGTGAATCCTGCTTATAACTGTGCAATTTCTGCATTTGGGAATGTATAAGAGAGTCCAGCCACATTTATGCGTGCACTGTGGCACTATTCAAGCAGTTTGTAACCAGCAGGTAATATATAATGGTTATGACATAATATAATATATAAAAGGTTATATATATATATAATAAAACCTACCAAACTTGTCACCAACAAAATAAACTGCAAGACAGGTTAATACACTCCCTTTTGGCATTTACAGAGGCCCTCAGGCATGCTAGGGCTCATAGTGCCAGGTGTGGTCAATACAGTGGAGAGCTTACAGCTGGGTATACAGTGCTGTAGATCTCCCAGCATCCTGAGGTATGATCACTTCCCCTCCCTCACCCACCCTTGCAGTAAGTGCACATTGTCAGGGTGCAGAGCCACTGCAGGGAGCAGTTTGTCCCTCTGTGCTCGCCTGGCATTGGCTCATGCCAGAACCGTGGGGCAGCCTACACTCTGCAGCAGCGCTTACCCACGGCTGTTTGTTGTCTGGTTTGCAAAGCAAAAGTGGCTACTTCACCCTTTTCAGTAGCTGACATTAATTTGTCCCTTCTTCACAACTCCAGAGCACAGTGCCTTTATACTTGGTTAAATCTACAGACAACAGGCAGTGAGATGCATTTTAATTATTGCCATTTGAGTATGTGCGGCATATACGAGCAGTGTGTGCACATACATCAGGGTGAGAATTTCTGTTTGTTTTCTTATCTCTGAATAAGCAAGTTGTTTTTACCCAGCACACGATCACAGATATTTTTCTTTTCTCTCTTGGCTTCTCTCTCCAACTTTCTGTTATCTATTTGAATATCTTAGGGATATAATTCCATTCTTCATCACATGCAGACGCTTGAAATTAGATATATGTTGATTGTACCCTATTTGTTAGGAGATGGTTATTACAGAGTAGCTAGGAAGCTAGCTTCTTCTGAATGCAGCGTGTGCTAAGAGGCTAAATATCTTGGGCATTATGAACCCTGGTGACTGCTGCTGTACTAGTATGAGCACTAGCTGTATATGACTAGTGTATCTGACACTTGCTCTGTTATACCGTTGTTGACAGATCTGCAGCAGCACTCTGTGATTGTGCCAGTGTCCTAGGAGGGACACATCTTCAGTACTTAGGTCCATCAGTGCCCTATTTCTTCCGAAGTGAGTAGTCAAGGTATGTCAGTAGATTTAGGCAAGGAGTTTCTTATTGTGGAAAAAGACTTTGAGGGACAGCATGTAGAAAGTGGTGCTCAACAATAGTGCCTGAACTGGCATAATATATGTTCAAGCATCTGCTGTTGGTAAATACTCAGGTCCTTTTTTTGCAGTGGCAGGCTGCATGTACAAGCAGTGGGCATTGCACAGTGGGGATTGCAGGTTCATGGCAAGCTTTTTGTCTCCATTTTAACACAGTGCAAGCAGTATCTTAATACTGTGCATCTTAAGGGAGGGGAAGCTCCTTTCCAATAACTAAGTCTCAATATATTGTCCGTACAGGTCCTATATTTAGAGACTGTGATTTTCATCTGTCTCACAGGCAAGGTTGCCATACCTCTGCAGGTGCAATCTATAAAGGCAGTTTCACAAATCACCCGAAATTTTTAGGTAGCAGACAGACAGAGACCACCTCTGCAGAAAATAATTCTCAAAAGGAATGAAAACACAACTTTTGTTTTCTGAGCTTGAGCTTAGACGGGGTGTAGCAGCATGGCACAGGGTCCCCACTTGACCCTGAAGTCTAGTGCAAACTTCAGCAGCCTTCCCATGGGCCCTGTCTTTAAATCTGGATGAAATGAGCACCTATAGCCTTTCAGGGTCCATTTCAGAAGGGACTGCTGTCTGCACCTGGCAAGTATTCTTTCTTTCTTGATAACCTGTCTCCATAAGGTTATTTTTGGAGTCCTTCCTGCCATTTTAACATCCTCCACGAATTTAAAGCACATGGTCATAAGAAAATCTGTGTAGAGGAGTTACCTCCTGGTTGTCCTCTGTGTGAGACCGCTGGGAAATCTTTGCAGAGACCTTTAGCTCTGTCAGAAGGAGAAAGTTCCACATTCTTTACCCTTCTCCAGCCTACATATACTGTGAGGTCCTTGGCGTAAAGACGGCTCTGCAAACAAAGCCTCCTTGCTTTTGTGCCCTCTTTCCTGGCAACTCTATGTACAGGCATCCCCGCGCGCAGCTCAGCTGGTGCCAGTATTGGGGAATCTGTGCTTACAGAGGATAGTTCAGCTGTGGCTGTCCTTGCCAAGGCCCTGACTGTGCCAGTCACTGGTGGAAGCTACCTAGGTCTTGATGTGTTTTTTCTTCTCTTTCTGCCAACTCAGTATATAAGGCTGTAGTAATTTATGATGTTTTAGAAGTTAGAAACCTTCTGTGCTTGCTGTGGAGAAGAGAAGGAAAAAACATCTAGATTGCAATTAAATGAGTATGCATGCTCTTCCTTTACATCTGTATGTCTGTCCATTTTTGTTTTTAAGAAACGTATGGAACTGGAGCATACCAGAAAAAAAGAGACAAATCACAGAGAGGGAGAACTTTGAGCCTGTGGCCTTCACAGCAAAACACAAAAAGGTATGGCAGCAGGATTATAAATCCTTCACCCTATCAGGCCAGCTGAGAAATCACCATTGGCCTACTTTGTGCCAGTATCCAAGAGCTGTTATGTGACCCTCTCTTCTTACAAGTGGAAGAGGACATTAGAAAGCTCAAAAAAATCAACGGGTTCAAAGTCAGATTAAGCTAAACTTTAGAAGGAGAGTACTCGAAAGGACACAGCCATAGTAAACCAAGAGAGGAGTGCTGCTGCTCTTTGGTGAGTTGCTTCATGCAAAGGCTGGACATCCTGGCCCCTCTGAAACTAGCCCAAGTTAACCACAACCTCACAAACAAGTATTTGGAAAAGAGTGAACTTTGTGTGTATTTGCTGAAATAGCTACCTGCTTTGTATTTAAAAGCTAAGTTTCATCCCATGGTAATATGGCAGTTTGGTGACCTTTAACAATCTATAAATCAAAGGTGTCAGCTTTTCTACTTTTGTCTTAAGCCTCATGTTTGTGGTTGTGCGCTTTAGTTTCTTGTGGTTAGCTGCAGTTTTCTTGCAAATTTTCCTGGTTTGGAAAAGGCAATTGTTTCCTGCTCTTCTTAACATCAGAAGTACAAGCCAAGCGGGGCAGCCTTTCCAGGCAGCCTTTCTCTGCCAGGACAGAGGGTGCACTCAGTAAATGGCTGCTGCCTCTCGCTGTTTTTAAGCAAACTGAAATGAGATTCTTCTCTATGTGTCTTTTTGCTGGTTCCTGGGAGCTGTACAGAGGTAAGGGATTTGGAGGCTGGAGGGGGAAACTAGTCTGATTTAATTTAATTTAATTTTATTTTATTTTTATTTTATTTCAAGTCAACCCAAAACAGAAGGAAAAAAAAACACAAAACTTTTTCTCCAGTTGTTGAAAAACATCTTATACGCTTATGTGGAAATATTCCTATTATTTTTATTACTTAGCTTTTATTACTTAGCTTTGAGTTGTCTATAGGAACATTTCCAAGGAAACCAATGCTCTGGGGATTTTTTTTTTCCAGAAAGACTGTTATTCAAAAGCAATTAACATAAAAACATGAAAACTGACTAGTTGTAAAGACAGAAGAATGAACGAAGTGTGTGTGTGTGTAGAGGAGGGAACATGGCTGGCAGGGTCGAGGGGCAGGAGGGAGAAGCTGGCGGGGCCAATGTAACATGGCTGCTGAGCCAGGGGAGTGGGAGCCAGGAAAGTTGTTGGGGGTTGCCATGAATTTGAGGGAGACAAGCTGAGGAGACAGAGTTTGGAGAGGAGAGAGATGCGACGTAGTGCATGGCCTGGCCATTGCTGGAGTTGGAGAGTTGGAGATGCCCAGGATCTTGCTGTTCTGCAGGGCAGGTGTGAATGTTGTTTGCTGTGTTTTGATTGCTGTGAGTTGGAAGATCAGACTTGTATTTTGGCAGCCTGTGGCAATGTTTTTGCAACACTTCACTTCTCTTGAAGGCACTGTAGGTGCTGCACTGAGGTACAGGTGGTAACATGTCACTGTTTATTTTATGCAGTATTTCTCTTGTCAACCTCTTTTCATGATGGGTTTTGAACTAGCTAGCTAACTTTAGTCTCACTTGACTGGTGGCAAGGGGTCCCTAAGTATTAAGGGATTGTCTAATTTTATGAAAATTGAGGTTGGCCAGTGAGAATTTCCCCTAGGGGCCAGTGAGAATCTGCCTTTCTTAAAGGACTGAGCTATTTTAAAGTCTGAACTGCACCATATGCAGCCCTAAGGAGGGGGAAACGGTAAACTGCTGTAGAAGAACTGAAGAAGAG
Organism: Crypturellus undulatus; assembly: GCA_013389825.1. Lineage (NCBI taxonomy): Eukaryota > Metazoa > Chordata > Aves > Tinamiformes > Tinamidae > Crypturellus > Crypturellus undulatus. The sequence goes on from VWPW01022471.1 coordinate 153,284, forward strand.
TAACTACTGATGAACTGCAATTACTGAGGTAGAAAGAAGGAATGCAGAGGGTGATTTAAAGGAGGGGAACAAAAGAAACAAGAAAAAAAGAGTCAAACCTAATTTCTGCATTCTGCTGCTCTCAGAAGAAATCCCCTGCTTCCCGAAGTATATTTAAAATAGAACTAGAAATACAAAGATGATTGCTCAAATAAAAGCTTGAAATCAGAAACTTTTTTTTTTCCCATCTGGACAGTGGTCTTCTATTCCATAAAGCCTGTGTACATAGGATGAGTAACATGACATAAAAAGGCAGAAGAAGAGGAAATTGCAGAAACAGGTTCTAAGCAGGTGGAGGCTTGGAAACACTGCTTCCTCTGAACCTTCTCTTCTATACAAAGGGCAACATAAACTTTTAATAGACCATCAGCAGTGTGTACTATCATGCCCGCCCCTTTCCTTTTTTCTATCTTATTTCAAGATGTTGTCAGCAAATGATAGGGGTCGTAATGGAAAGTTTGAAAGCCACATTGGACCTCTAAGAAGTTTGCACTTGCCTTTATGTAACAGGATATTTCAATCCCTTCAGACTGCTCAGAACCCCACATATATAAGTAAGTAACAAAAGCAGCCAGGATTCAGCTTTTATTATTCAACCTGTTTTCAGTATGTGCTCTCCAAAAAGGGCTTACATAAGCACTGGTTACATTTTTCAGTACTTACTTATATACTCTTTTTTATTTTTTATTTTTCTTTTTTTTCATGGGTTTCATGTATCCCTTTTATTCTTGATGTTCTGAGTGTGTATGTTTTGAGAAAAATATGTGCTATAAGTGTAAATGAGCTTTCATTATAAAAGAATAAAGTTAGTATTAGCTAGGATAAGGTCATTGTGCATATTTTGACCTCTTGGTCATTGTGCATATTTTTAAGTATGTTTGTATAAAAGTTTAAATAAATGAAACATACTTTTAAATATTATCAGGACTCACCGAGATTAACATGTTTCTGTAGACAGTAAACTCTGCCAAGTATCACTTAAAGACCATCAACAGAAATATTAGTTTTTCTAAATAAGTTGTTAATCAAGTTAAAAAAACATACAACCCATACTGTAGTTGTACATGCTGCAGAACTTCTCAGTTATTTTCAAACCTGCATTATTTCTACATGAAAGACAAGTATTTATATTTCATCAGGGCTAAGAAATGGCACATTTACCAACCAGAAATGCAGAGTACAAGCTTTAGCATTGAAAATATAACAGAATTTAATAAAGTATTTCTCAAGCCCCAGGCCACCAGCACCATGTTGATAATGTTTCAGGGACAGATGCTGATCGTGTCTGACAAAATTGTGACATTGATATTGGCTAAATTTGTACATTAATCTCATTGCCTTGTGGCTACATCTGAAGACCTGTTTTTCAAAATGCATCAGCCTGAGTACCAGGGTATAGGAAAACCGGAATAAGGGAGAAGCAAAAGAGAAGTCCTTATCTAAAGGTGTATGTTGTGCCACCTGCCCCTACAACACTCTTCCCATGTTCTTCTGTAGTAAAATACCAAGGGTGGAAACCTCAGGAGAAACTTACATGTGTGTCCTAGGCCACCTAGTTGGTTTTGAGATTTATCCCTAGACATTCATATAACTGATAGATCATATGAGCAATATATGCTGTACGGAAGCAAATATCGCTGTGACCATCAGTTTGGCATTTAGATGTGAAAGCAGTTAAGTGAGCTGATCTGAGACCTGACTGCATTTTTTTGCGATAAGAATGCAAAGGGTACATGCACATGGAGAGACTTTGAATAGATATGCTGAGTAAAATACCATCTAGATAAGACTACCTGCATGTATAGAAAGAACACAGCACTTCTAAAGTCCAAACTACACTTATACAGCCCTTTATTTTGCAAGAGGAAAGAGGATTCATATTTTTAAGATTGCTCCTCTCATTTAGTACTCCTATATCCCTTTTCAATGCCTTTTGGATTTTTGAAGGTAGGCCTGGCCTTTGTAGGAATCTGATCAGGGAATAAAAAGATACTGTTTGATATGGGTGTCTTGTCACAGTGTATTTGACCTCAAACAAAAATACTTTGAGGTATTGGTACTGTCCAGCAGTTTTATTTTTACCAAATCTTTTTGCTACATGGTTATAAGAAAAGACTGTAAAAAGTATTTGTGACTATTTGCGGTCAGAATAAGCATCAGATATGATAAATTATTCTTACTGAATACTGAGTCCAATTACTGAAGTATTCAGAGTGAATTTGCTTTAACTTCAGAACAGAGCTGCAGTAAAATCTTTAGCAGAGATATGAACCAGGTATGTAATGCTGACCTTTCTCACATAGCCTTGCTCACAATCACAAATTCACTATTACTACCAAGAAACCTATTCAGAGCAGAAAATGTAAAAGTGGATCTGAAAAGCAAAAGCCAGCACTGCCACTGAGATATCTAGGATGAGAGCACCATGACATAACCACACTTCAGTCAGGGTTTGGGCAGGAGATTGTGTGGGAACCTCTGTGCTGCCAGACTGGTGATAAAAAGGAGAAAGGAGGGGAATGTAGTGAACTCCAAGTGGTGAATTGTTGCTCACGTTAGCCAGAGAGGGTTCAGGTTCACCACAGAGACAGGAGGGAAGTGACCACTGAGAACTGCAGAGTCTGTGTTAGGGGCAGCTTCTGCCATAGTGGTCAAGTCAGTGAAGGCTTGTCTTCTTCACACTTGATGGAGATGGGCTCTCCAGTTAAGTTTATTCAGAATAAGATTAGCTGCAGATAAACATATATTCCAAGAAAAGGAAGGAATTTCTATTGTTGAAAGATTGACTTGTTTTCTTCTTTGCCCTCAAAGAAAACACTGAACTTCTCTCTGAGAAGCAAAATAGCACGGAACAAGAGATGGCAGTGAACACACTAAAATGAGGATTAAACCCCAAAAAGCAAAGAGTGAAAAAGTGGTGAGGAAGAGACATTTAAAACCCAAGCTATATGTATCTTGAGATGGCAGTTGCCCCTTGTTCCAAAGAGCAAATCTTGTAGCCAACTGCTTTGGAAGTAAATTTCTACTGCAAAAGAAAACATACCTACCTAGTTTTGTGCTAGACCCAAATGTTTTGTACTGCAAAGGAGCTTTTGACCTTGTCTGTGGTGAAAATGGATGTCAGGCCCAAAGGGAATTCCAAGACTGAGCTTGAGTTTTCTGCAAGTGTTGTATAGAATTGAGATTTTGCTCTTCCCAATTTTGGAGCCTGTACTAAATTAACAAGAAACACCAAGAAGCCAGGCAAGTATTGAAAGAATGGACTTTAATCTACTTTAACTGCAGCCAGAAGGCTGTTTTCCCCTTTTCTTGCCTCTGAAGAAGACACCTGGGGAGCAAAGAAGGACTGCTTACAGGAGGATTGACAGTGTTGCAGTAGATGGCACCACCTGTGTGTTTCAGTGTGTCCATGTCCAAGGAAAACAGCTCACTTCCTGGTGTCCCTGATCAGGGAGGAAAGTCACGATGTGTCACAGCCTGAAGCAGAAATAGGATAGTGCTGCTGAGAGCCCATGCTGTGACCGGTTCACATTTGGGCTTCGCTCATGCAAGTTATGACAGCTGTTTGCTCTTTCCTGTAGTTGACAGCAGGAGAGAGACAGGGAAGCAGGAGAAAGCGGGGCGGGAGGCAATTTTTTTCCCAGAAAAGTATTTGTCTGGCAAATCAGGCCGAGCATCTGTGTGTCCTGAGAAGTACAGAGAGATGTTTTCGCCTGCTGACTCAACCCCTGAACTGCCCAGCTGCTTGGCTTGAGGCAGCTTTGTGAGGCAGCTCTGCTTCAGCTTGCTGCAAAATATAGGAAGTTATTTTCTTAGTTTCGTTCCCTTGCTCTATGAAATGAACTAAAGCTTTGCTCCGCCAAGCCTTGGCCACTAGGAGAGAAGAGGCTTCGAAATGTGACGGTAAGTGTAAAATGGATAATTTCTACAGGAATATGGAGGTGGCAGCATGTAGGTGAGGATAGATAATGATGAGGCAGGTCAAATAAGTTTGTAAGTCTTTGCCTATAGAACTGAGGCTTTGCTCTGCACTGTTATAATGTTTACTGTGCTGCCTCTGGGTTGAAAGGAGTGGATTTTGTGGTTCTGCCTATCCTCTTTTGACCAAGTGCGGTTTGTAACAAGATAGCTTGTTTCCAAGGTCTATGAGCAGAGGTGCCATTGCCATTCCATTTCCAACTCCCAGGGTAGGCTGACTTCTTTTTCAGCTTGAATGTTCAGAAAATCATTCTTAAACTATGGTGTCTCAAGAAGTTTCTGGTAAAAAAACAATGCTAATTTTCCAAGTCTAAAAGCAGAAGATGAGAGAGAGAGAAACAAAAACACTGTCCTCTTTATTCGAAATACCTGGTATGAATGTCACTGTTCGAAAGAAGTGGCATAAATTGCTTTAGCATTTTCTCTTTTATTTATGGGGCTGTGCAGTATTGCTGCCACAGCATGGACGCATTGCATGGCACAATTGACATATTTTTCAGCCTTTAATGAGTAGTGACTCTAATTACAGCAGATATCCCATAGGATGTGTATCCACGTTTTACTCGGTTTGCCTAAAGGGGATTGTGTCCTATCAGTTTCTGGAGAAGTTTGGGTTAGGTAACTGTGTTGTGGAAAAATAAGGTTTGATTAACAGAGAACCTAGGAACCCAAAGTAAACATTGAAAACGTATAATACATTTAAATTGGTGTAGATTAGTATTAAGAAGAGGTGTGTTAATCTGAACATTTAGCATGGTTGTTTGTTTTTGNGTGTATCCATGTTTTACCCGAGTAATTGTGTGATATCAGTTTCTGGAGAAGTTTGGGTTAGGTACCTGTGTTGTGGAAAAATAAGGTTTGATTAACAGAGAACCTAGGAACCCAAAGTAAATATTGGAAACGTATAATACATTTAAGTTGGTGTAGATTAGTATTAAGAAGAGGCGTGTTAATCTGAACATTTAGCATGGTTGTTTGTTTTTGTAGCCAGAGGGAAGCCGTTGTATTACTTATGTTCTTAGATGGTGATCCCTGCTCATAGCCTTAGAGGTGTTTCAATGTCTCACTCAGCTTGGTTCCAGGTATCATCAAGGTTTAGGCCCACATTTAGGTCTTTACTGATTTGCAAATATGGAAGGAGGAAGAGGGAGATGTGATACTTTACAAAGTGCACCCATCAACTAAAAGCTTTGGTATACACCCTGCAGCTCTCGAGTGAATTAAAAAATATCCACTCCATGAAAGTAAAAAGAGTAATATGACTGTAGAAGTAATAAGAGTTTATTCATCTCAGGTTTGTATTCAGCAGCTGCTAAAGGGTATAATTCTGTGCATTCTTGCCTTAGTACTGTTTGCCCTTTTTTTTTTTAAGCAATGGGCTGACACAGCACTGCAATATTAATATTGGAGACAAAGAAACAGGTGAAAAACTATAGTTATTTAGATTAGTCCTTGAGACACATTCAGTGATTTGGTTTTTGAGAAAGTATGAGATATCATTTTCTTGCCATCATTTGAAGGTGAATGTTTTACAGCACAAACCCGATTATTGTATATGTATATATTACAAAAACTTTTCTCACAGCAATCGTAAGACTTCTAGACTTGCTAGGAGTTGGGTCCAACTTGTGGTTAAATCCTGCAGACGGATAGTCTTGCTGATCTCAGGATTTTCCAAAGATTGAAATGCATATGTCTGGATTTCTCAAAATCCCATGAAACTTCAAAAACATCAGACCCATTTCACTCTTCCACAGATATTAGAAATGGCTGTGAACCAGTTCAACAGGGCAGCAATATTTCCTTTAGGAGACAGTCTGTTGAATAACTCCTCATAGCCCTTTAATGACTTTTACATTTTAGAAAGTGAATTAAGAGTTTAGACTTCAGCTTTGCTTAACTACCAGCAATCATTTATAAAGGTGCACCCCCATGTGTGTATGTATGAGGTTTTTTTACAGTTATGTTATTTCTGTAACAGAAAGTACTGCTTAAAATGGATGTATATATATGGTGTGCATTATGTGTGTGCGTGTGCGCGTATATATATACACACACACACACACGCACACACACACACACACATACACACATATACATAGAATCACAGAATGCCTAAGGTTGGAAGGGACCTCTCGAGGTCATCTAGTCCAACCCCCCTGCACACGCAGGGCCACCTAGAGCACATGGCACAGGACTGCATCCAAGCGGGTCTTGAAGATCTCCAGAGAAGGAGACTCCACAACCTCTCTGGGCAGCCTGTTCCAGGGCTCTGTCACCCTCACTGTCAAGAATTTTTTCCTTAAGTTCCCGTGGAACTTTTTATGCCTCAGTTTGTGGCCATTTCCTCTGGTTCTGTCAGTGACCACCAGTGAAAAGAGGCCAACCCCATCCTCCTCATTGCCTCCCTTGAGGCACTTATAGCCACAGATCAGGTCGCCTCTCAGCCTTCTCTTCTCCAGGCTGAACAAGCCCAGCTCCCTCAGCCTCTCCTCATAGGGCAGATGTTCCAGGCCCCTGATCATCCTAGTCGCCCTGCGCTGGACTCTCTCCAGCAGCTCCACATCCCTCTTGTACTGGGGGGCCCAGAACTGGACACAGTACTCCAGATGTGGCCTTACCAGGGTAAGATCACCTCCCTCGACCTGCTGGAGATGCTCCTCTTAATGCACCCCAGGACTCCATTGGCCTCCTTGGCCACGAGGGCACACTGCTGCCTCATGGTCAACCTGTCGTCCACCATGACGCCCAGGTCCTTCTCAGCAGAGCTGCTCTCCAGCAGGTCGGTCCCCAGCCTGAACTGGTGTCTGGGGTTATTTCTCCCCAGGTGCAGGACCGTGCACTTGGCCTTACTAAATTTCATGAGGTTTCTCACCACCCAGTTGTCCAGTCTGTCTCCGTCCCTCTGGATGGCAGCGCAGCCTTCTGGGGTATCAGCCACTCCTCCCATCTTCGTATCATCTGCAAACTTGCTGAGGCAGCACTCTGTGCCTTCATCCAGGTCATTGATGAATAAATTGAACAGGACTGGACCAAGGACTGACCCCTGGGGGACTCCGCTCACCACAGGCCTCCAACTAGACTCCGCACCGCTGATTATCACCCTCTGAGCTCTGCCATCCAGCCAATTCCCAGTCCACCTCACCGACCACTCATCCAGCCCACACCTCCGGAGCTTGTCCAGGAGGATGTTGTGAGGGACGGTGTCAAAAGCCTTGGTGAAGTCAAGGTAGATGACATCCACTGCTCTCCCCTCATCTATCCAGCTGGTCATCTCATCATAGAAGGCTATCAGATTAGTCAAGCATGATTTCCCTTTTGTGAATCCATGCTGACCAGTCTTGAGCACCTTCTTGTCCTCCATGTGCCTGGAGACAACGGCCAGTATGAGCCGTTCCATCCTTTCCAGGGACGGAGGTGAGGCTCACTGGCCTGTAGTTGCCTGGATCCTCCTTCTTGCCTTTTTTGAAGACTGATGTGACATTGGCCTTCTTCTAGTCCTCTGGTACCTTCCCCGTTCTGAGTGGCTTAGCTATGACATCCGCCAGCTCACGCAGCACTCTGGGGTGCATCCCATCAGGGCCCATGGATTTGTGGGTATCGAGTTTCGGTTTTAGATGCTCTCTGACCCAATCTTTCTCTACCCTGGACAAGTCTTCCTTTCTTCTGGCTTCTCTCGTCTCTAGGGCCTGGGACTCTACAAGGCTGCCCTTGGTAAACACCGAAGCAAAGAAGGCATTCAGCAACTCTGCTTTTTCTTGTTATTCATAACCAGGGTGCCCATTCTGTTCACCA
>VWPW01022472.1:0-104405 GCA_013389825.1 Crypturellus undulatus
TGGTTTCTTACTGTATTCGCTTTCTTCCTCTCGTTCTCTGAGCCAGAGTTGGTTACGGCTCCGGCCGCCGTTCACCCGTCCAGGCGATTCCCGGGTTTCGGCACCACTTGTTGCCGTCTCACGGCGTGGTGACCTGGTTCAGGAACGGCACGTCGGCCAACCACAGGCTGCTTGGGTCATCTGCTCGCAAACACCAACGTGGTGGATGTCAAATGGCGTTTATTAGCACGTGGCAATGCCTTATATAGCCAGGGTTACAGCGTCACTTCCGTCCGCTTACGTAGCATTAGGGGAGGGGCACTATCTTCTCGTACAACGCGATATCTTCTGGTCGCCAGACCCTGCCTGCAACAGAAAGGGACGGGATTCTTATGTTTGAGATTTTTTCTATTCTTGAGATGTCCATGGCCCTCTGCAGTTTAGAAGCTATGTATCATATTGTAGACCAACAAGTGATTCAACATACACATGCTCTTTACTCCAGTATGATCTTTTAATCTAAATGTTTTGTTTTAATACTGTACAGTTGTTTATATCTAGCAGTGCACTATAATCACTTCTTTTAGAGAAGCTCAGCTGAGAGACCGTTTCACTGTATTTGGAGAAAAAAAAAGTGTAGGAATTTGAAATGTCTTTTAGTTCCTAAGAAGCTGATTCTACTCTCTGGGAGCAGCCCCAAGAGATGGAAGGCTCTATGAGAATGATCCCACATTAGGGCCTCCCAAATTTAGCCTTGAACTATCTAGTATATTTTCAGACGATATTGTATCTCCATGAAAAAGTGTCTACTCAGATCTGGAAATCTATGTATTCACATTGAAATGCTATTAAGGACAACTGAGATAATAAGGATGAAAACATTCTCAGCAATTCTCACAGATGTGGAAACATGAAAAGAAACACTTCTGCTCTACACCTGTGCTTCTGCATTTCCTAAACTATTATTTCACAAGGGACAAATGAAAAAAAAATCAAAGAGAGGAAGTGAACAAGAGCTGTTCTTGAAAATCTATTTGAAAGCAAAAATATTTTGCTACTTGTTTTAGAACAAGTGTTTGAAAAATAACAAGAGGAAAAGAACTGTTCCTTTTAATTATGTGCTACCTCATCCATGGCACAGAAATTTGTTAACAAACAGTCCCTTGCACTGTGTACTCAATAGCACAGTGTAAGTTTGTATAATCAGCTGTATGAAGCAATTAGAGGTGAATTCTTAAGCTGTGAACTACTAAGCTATGCCTGCAACATGATGTGAAACTAGATAATGGAGTGTGTAAACATTCTTTCTTGCACACATACGGCTCGTTACACACAGATAAAGGGCTTAACACCATAGTGGGCCTTATTTTCACATTTTCTGAGAACTAATGGGTTCACTTTAATACTCGGTACTAGCATGATGAATTTCAGAGAGATTTTAATTTGCACTGCCAAATAGTACCTTTCAAGCTTCCGATCTTAAAAACAGGATTCTTGGAGTAGATCATGAAATGTCATCTTCCAAATGTCTTAAAAGCCTATGTCAGAATTCCTAACGGGAGACATTGTCTTGAAAAAATACCAAGACTCATGAAACTATAAATAGCACCTAGGCGCAATGCAAAATGCCTCAGAAATCTTGGTAGCCTGGATAAGGCAACTCTTGATTTATAGTTATGTAGTCATAATTGTCTGTAGAATAGAGTCTATAGTCTATTATATAATATGTAGCTCTGAGCAGTACTGTATTGCATTGTACTGCATTGTACTGTATGTGTCATTTGGAGGCACAAAGCTTATAATAATTATCCATTTGAAATAATATATATGTGCAAATAAAGTGTATTAGTACTTCAGTATTTCAGTGTTCTCTGAGTATACAGAAATTCTCCTCATTCTTTCTTCATTAAATGTGTGTAAAATATGTGAGATATTTTGCAACCTTGCTGCATGTTATAAAGTACACTCTTCATACTGATCTGTTTACAGGTTTTATGTATGAATCCTAATAGATATGAAAAACAAGAAGATTTTATTAATATTACTTATGTGAATAGAATAAAATTTAACAGCATTAGCTTATTTCTATTTGATACTAATAGGAATCTCACATGGTCAATGAGAAATCATTATTTTTCAACAGTTAAAAGTGTTTCTCTCATTTAAGTGGATCTATTACAAAGTGGAGGATAGTAGTATATTATACAATCTGTTCCTTGCAACGTCTCACTACAATGGAGTTTTCATGTTTCCCTGCCATTCCTCCATGGGGCTTTGTCTTGCTCCCTTTTGTCCATGTACTTAATCTTGTTCTTCTTTCACAACCAAAAGACTTTCATTGAATCGAGTGTCTCACACATTCACATCATCATTCCCAGTACAGAGGCATAGACTTTTATGTCTGATGCTTTGTCCTTCTGTGACCTTGGTGCAACCTCTCTTGTTTCATCTTTTTTAACCAAAGTTTACAGAGCTGCTGGAAGGTACAAGAGACAGTATTTCCCACCTGTTCCATAAATAATATTAGTTTTAATTTAAGACAATAAGAGGAATAAAGACATTTATTTGACTACCTGTTTAAACTCATTAGTGAACCTTGATTTAGTTGTGAGTATAAAAGCTTTGTGCATACTGGCCATGTGTTCCTGGCCAGTTCCACAGCCTGTAGGTAAGCATGGTATTAATAGACTCAGCAGTTGGGATATATACTTTTAACCTGTACCTCCTGTCTGACTTTCCTGATTATTATCTTAGTGGGAATTTTCAAGCAGCTCCTCTTCAGCCTTTCCTGCTGAAATTGTTTTATTGGTATACAGATTGATATATGGAGAAAAGATGTAAATCAGGATCTTTTCTATCTAAGGTGAGAGGTCATCCTGCAAGACATTGTGATTGGCATCCCTTCTTGGTGGTCTAATAAGTAGGCCCTTACCTGAATAGAGTGGAATATCTTCAGAAGGATACTTTTTTCCAACATGCTTACTCATAACTGCATGAAACTCAGGATGGATGGTACAAATCATCATGCTCCTTCATCATACATTGAGTACTCTGCAACAGTTAGACTGCCTTCATTCAATCTCTGTTCGTTGGCTTATTAGAGCTAAAAAATAACAGTCTACATGAATGACCTAGCTCAGGTTGATGTCCATCTTTTTGTCTCTGCTACTAGAAGCAAGCCAGAGACAAAGAAATATTTTGGCTTTAGGTTTACAAGAAGCTTTGTTTTTTTTTAATTACACCTGGCAGACTAAAGAATTAATTAAAATAGTTAGAACTGCATATACATTTCTTACTCTCTGTCTTTCTGTCTATATAAAGATTTTTATAACATAATTAGATAATACCAAACCATTTCTGATTAGCTTTGAACAGAAATCACTTGACTGAGATTGATGAACAGCAGAGAACAAACATAGCAATGTGCATTTGGGCAGAATCAAGGCACAAAATGGAATGTGGCACAAATAAGGAAAAAAACATTGATGAAAACAAGTCATTTGTGAATTTAGTTAAATAAAATGCAGGGATAAAATTAAGAAACCTGAAATAAGATGAAGAAGGTAACTGAAAAATAATAAGGGAAAATAATGATATTGTGAACTGAAAAGAATACAGAATACAGAAATCCACCTCAAGATCAGTACTTTGTCAAAGAAGAAATATTCTGCCCTGATTAAGGCCACAAGATGGAGTCTATGTGTTTGCCTTGGCATCATATTTGTGCACAGGTATCTCAGAGGCCTTAGCAAAGATGCAGATATTCTCAGGTAATAAAAGCTGCATCTGTATTGCTTTATGTTTTTCACTGTATTTCTTTAAAAGTCTATATTCTATTTAAATCCAATTATATTTAAGAGTTTTAGAAATTGCTCTGCTTCTACCAGTTTTCTGACTTCTCTCTCCAACACTTAAGAGTTTGACAATTTCTGTAGCTAATCAAGAAGGAAGCTGAACCACATACTGCCTATATACATATTGATGATTGATTGTAATTAACTAACTATACAAGAAGTTGCTTCTTTTCATATCAGAGAATATTGAACTGAGGGAAGAATCTTTTGAAGACCATATTTTCTCTTCCTTAGCTTTAACCCTAGACAGGCACAGACACAAGAAGGTTATGTCCCAAGATAAAACATAAAGAAATTTACAAAATGCTTCACCCCATCCTAAAATACTGAAGATAGCTATGTGTGAAAAATGTACAGTGAATCAAGAGCTGCCTAACCTTCCCTTCTCTGTTTGTAGATGGCTAAATTTAGGCTAAAATTAGATGAATATATCATCAATTTTGGAATGATTCAAGAGTTTTTTTACTTTTATCTGTTTCTAATCTCAACTCTCAATAATCCCCAAAGTTTGCTTTGTTCTATTAGTTGAAATATTATGACTTATTTCAGCAAACCCTGTGAACGGATAAGAAATTAAATTACCAAGGCAATTTTTTAGATTTGAGGCTTTGTTTAGTCCCTGCCGTGTCTCTAACACATTATTTTTTAAAAAGTCATACTCAGGTAACTATAAATTTCATACAAATCTAGTTATCTAAACCAAAGCAATTTATTTTTATTGTAGTAAGTCCATTTTAATCCACATCTTCTCACTGTATTCTCCTCTAGTTTCACTTTACTTGTTCTTTGCATGTGAACGATTGCGCTGAGTTTTCAAGGTTCTACAATATCAGGTCAAATCTCTAATGTTGTGTGGAGTGGCCCTGCCAAAGTCACTGATGTCTGTCCAGTATTAGCCACTTCTGACAGTTATTCCCTTACATCCCAGGAACTAGGTTTGTTCTCAGTCTCCACATGTTAGTTCTCCAGTAACTGCTTCCGGTAACCAGGCCTGCTGCTAAGAATGGTATCTGCTGGGAAAGGTGTTCTTCTGTCCTTGGCCTGCTGGCAACGGTTTGGCTTTGCCATTACTCTAGGGTATTGTTTGCTGAAGATCTTTGAAAAGATATATTGAGTAGCAAGACTGAACTATCAGCTTATAACATGCAACTTCTCTGAGCAGTATTTCCTGTCTTTTCATAAACGCTCAGACTCTCTTTGACCAAAACTTATTTATTGCAAGACCATAAAATTTAGCAATTCTGAGAGAAATCTACATCCTATGAGTATTTATTCACTCACACTTTTCACAGCATAAATGTAATTCTTAGATTTCCCTCCACAATATCTGCTTTTAATGGAAAGACAAGATATTACCAGTATGTATTTAAAGTTTATTTTGTTCATATGGCTTAGGTGCCATAGATTGTGTATTAGCATAGCTGATATTGTCTTTACTTGTATGAAATACTATGATGAATGCTACAAATGAAAAAAGCATATTATGCACACAAAAACCTGCAGAATTCTTGCTAAGACAACTGTAGATGTTCACTTAATTGACAATGAGAAAACTGATATTAAATACTGAGAGTTACACATGAGAGAACTTATTTCACAGCAGTTATGCAGTTTAGTGGTGACCTTCGAAATGCAGAACTGCAAGATAAGGAACTGATTCTAATCCTGGTTTTGCTGTGACATACTGTGATCTTCAAGCTATCACTTCACCTTTCTATGTCTCCGTTTCTCCTTTCACCCTTTGTCTCCTGTCCTTAGAGTTCAAGGTCTTTGAAAGACTCTGTATTATGTGTTTGCAGCTTGCACAGTAAAACTGCTGTAATAATTATAATGAAGCAATTTTAAGACTGCCCTAAACAGACAAATGAAAGAAAATTCCTAATTTTCTGTAATTTCAGAAAAATTACTTGTTATTAATGTTCACGTGAACACAACAAGAGAGGCTGGAGAATGATCAGGTTCAGGTTTTCATTCTAAAAACTTTTTTTGTGTGTGTGTTTTTTTTTTTTTTGTGAAATCAGCTCACAGCCAAGCTGGACTCCAACCAATGAACAGAAAAGAGAGACTTTTAATCAGGCTTCTCTATAATGGAACACATCCATTTGATAAATGAACTAATTAAGCAAATGAATAAGTATAACCTACCACTGTGAATGACATTTATAACTATGAAAAAGCTTTAGCTCCATAGTAATAGTTCTAGAAACCAAGAGAATAGGATAGAAAAAAAAAATCAATTCATGAAACACTTTTATGTTAATGGAGACTAACCATGGTTTGTGGTCCAGTCTAATGTATGCTGTGTGCTTATAAAGATGACAAGAGGAACAGAAGACTGAAAAAGGCTCTCCCACTTCAGAAATTTTCTTAATATCAGGCACTTCACAGATTCCAGAATATGACAATGACTCACTCATATGCTCTTTCTAAATATCTTCTTGTTAAATAAAATGTAATGCCAAAACACCATGCCCTCATCTGTCTTTCAATATCCCAGATCCAGGTTAAACCTTTCTGGTACAAAAGCTTGCACGCTACAGAAAATATGAAGAAAGATGAAGAAAGGATCTCAGACATGGTTAAAAATAGCTCTATAGCCTCAACTGCCCTTTTCCTGCTTCACTTGGATACACATTTCTAGGAATGCTTTGAAAATGGAATAGAGGAATTTTCTAACTTTGTTCAGGAAAATAGCAATGGTCACTGAGGTTATGTCAATGTGCAGGCTCTTCCATGCAGAACCACACATGTGGTTAAGAATCATCAGTGAATTTTCAACCAGGAGCAGAAATGAGAAACTGAGAATCTTCGTACTACACCCATTGAAAAAAATATCATCAAAATAAATTGCTGACCTGAAAGGAGAGTAATAACAAGAAAAAAATCACAAATTGTCCCCATCTTCTAGCTTGCTACGGAGATTTCTGCAAAGAACAGTTTTGCTCATTTTACATTCATTCTGAGAATGTCTTTATTTCATCAGTGTGCAATGAGATATAAAGACACTCATATGCATGTGGGCAAATACTTTTAAAAATATTCTAACCATGCTTATTTCTACATCAGGCTATCAGTGTTCTTGGGAATAAGAATTGATTTATTTGAACTGATATGGGAACTTTGATGAATTTACTTTGAAAGGAAAAGACTGTTGCTTTTATGCTATGTTCAAGAAGAAGATTTACTATAACTGGGTTTCTTTTTAGTATAAATGCAATATAATGTGACAGGATTATAGTAAAAGAGAAAAAGAAACCCTCCCTTAAATTACAACATTCTTGGCACAATAAATTACTCTTGTGTATATTACATTTGATTTTTGGTACATTATGACTTTACTGGGGTTATTTCCATTAGCCCTATTTTCAGTTCCTCCTATCTTTATGTTGGACTTTCCTGTCATCTACATCAGACCTATGCTTTGCTCTCTTATCCTTACACTTACAATATTAAGGAGAACACCAGACATCAGAAAGTTAAAAAATAAGGAAACAGAAAGAGGGCTTAGTTACTGTCAAAATTAATTACAGTAAACAATTGCAAAAAAGAAGGCAGAGTTTAGACCATTTTTCAGAAAAGATGTTGAGCTTGCATGGACCATACATTGTCAAAATTGGCTTACTTTTGTGATATGTCAAATCTTGTACCATTGATGTTACTGTTATGTATTATTAGAATAGTAACCGGTTGAAACAATTGCAGCAAGTAGAGTTTGTTCTATGGTTGACAAATATAATTTTAAAGCAGGTTAAATTGACTGTAAAGGTGCTTTATGGGTTATTAGCCTCTCCAGAAGCATGAATATGGGAAATGAAAAATAGTCTGTTAAAGTCACTTGCTAAGTATGGAATAGTAATGACTTTGTGGTTATCCTGCAGAATATCCTGTAAAATAGTAACATATTCATAAACTACAGTGGTATAATATATTGTTCTTGATTATGATAGTTTGTAATAGTGTTAAGGATCTCTGATACAGTTACAAGATTTTCAAAGAAAATGTAGATTGCATTTATATATCTTGTAGCATTTTACAGACCATTTAGCAGTTGTAAAATGTGAATATTTTCTTGAAGTCTGTGATGTGAGCCTACACCTATGATATGGTGTAGAATTTGTCAACATTCATTCTGTGATGTATTTGTATATATGTAGATTTATATACACACATGCAAATATATAATAGAGTAAGAAACAGTTCAAGGTTTGCGTTTCATTCTGCCTTATAGGCAGTTGACTGAAAACTGTTCATTGAGACTAAAATCATAAATAAAAAAGTGACATTTATATGAATTTGTATGATTATTTAAAATTATGTTTTTACAGAAATCCTTGGACTCTACTGGTCATAGATACGAAAAGGAAGCCAATCTTTTTCTCATTGCAAGAAGTTCTATTGTTTACCTGGGACATCCTGATTTGTAAAAACAGGCTTCTGCCCCTGAACAACAGATTTTCTTTTTTTATTTTTAAGGGTGGTTGTGTAGCACATCATCGTTTCTTTTTCTCTGTACTAATACCAAATACCAATGCATTAGGCTATGCAACTTCTGTTGTGGTACATCTGCCTCTTGGCACACTCTGTCATGAGAGCAAGGAATAGGAATTAAACATCATTCTTTTTCCTTAGTGTCTGTGCAGCCCCTGAACACACGTCAGAGATGCCTCATTTAAAACTGCAATAAGTTAAAGAGGATAGTGGTATAGAGAAATCAGAGCTAAAATACCAAATGTGTTGCAAGCTGAGAGCACTGCTCTTTTGAGATAAAATATAAAGGAATATAAAATGCTAGGCAAAGTCACGTCGAAGTTTTAAGACTACTGCGATGCATTCCACAATATCACAGGAGAAAGGAACATTTTCTTTACAGGAAACAAACTGACAGTTGAGACTATTAGCCATTCTATTACCCGTACATAATAAAAGTTAAATCCTGTAAGCAATACAGGTAACAGATGGACTAGCAGAGACAAATTATTTGTAAATGTAACTGATAACTAGGTCAAAATTGAATTATTGTGAGAAATGGACAGCACATTAAAAGAGTAGAGGGTAGTTTGAAAGATTAGAGAAAACTTGACTTCCTAAATGAAAGCAATGAAAGAAAAGAAGTACATCTTGTTATGAGCATGTACTGATTCATAAAGACAAAATGCAATGGTAAATGAATGACAGAACAGATTTGTTTGTAATAAATATGGAGGCAACTACTGCACAACACACTTGTCCAGGGCAAACCATGACAGCTTAACCAAGCAGTGTATCCATGACATAGTGTAATGGTTACTATTAAAGTGATCTCCTGCAGAGATATGTCATTTCCTGGACAAATTATTATTTACAAAAGTAATTTTTTTTTTTGCTTTGTATACATACAGTTGGATGCCAAATCATAAATGATTTTATTTTTAAAAGTTACAGAATAATCAGTACTGGAGCTGAATATAGAATAGCTGCAAATGGATATGGCAAAGACAAAACTTTTCCACTGTTAATTTAAAAAGTCCTATCTCAATTCTCCTGACAGGAAGAATTAGTGTCTCTGTTGTCTTACAATGTATTGTTCCTTCTTTTTATAACATAAATATGATATATATGTGTAAATATATATATATAAGCACACGCATATATGTGTGTGTGTGCCTATGTAAATATATATATCTCTATATAACATTTACTTTGGAAATTCACAGCTTGGTTGCTAAAATACTGTATTTTGTAATTGAGAATAAATTTTAATTGCTTGTAACTTGTTCCATGCTAAGAAATAAAGTCTAGTCTCTTTTTAGCTTTCCTACATGCCACAATTTTATTTCACCAACAAAATCTGTACAGAATTAACTTTTTACCAGACTCTAAAGATAGATGGAAGTTTTCTTCGCCATAAGAACTGACTGTTCTGAAGCATGCCAGTTTTATTCTATTCTTTTCTTTATTTTATTGAGCCAACTCTGCATTGTAGAGTGATTTTTACTCAGAGTATCCCAAAAACCTCACTCAAACCAATAATCATGTGTTGATAGGTGAAATTAGTTTCAGAATTCTAATGAAGCTCAGCAGCTGGGAGACAGACAGCTCATCTGAAGATTAAATGAGAAAAATTGCCACTTTTGCTGCTTCCTTTAGAAACTCATTTACATTCTGTCAGCTCCCATTAGGAATGGGAACTGCGAATATTGAGGGAAATGTGCATGAATTCAGTGCTGAAATGGTCAGTCGTGATCAATTCCTTCTTGCTTACAAAGCTGCCAGAAGATTTTATGTAATTATGCCTGCTGAAAACAGTGGGTAATAATCCGCTTGCCTTCAAATGTCTAACATTTTGAATTTAACATAACCAAAAGAGCAAATATTCAATATAATAAGGAGAATAGAGGATAAAAGTGTAATCTTACATGCTAGGATCAAAGTTTTAGGAGATAAAGTTTTAAATTTAGAAGAAAAAAATGCACACACATATGTATTAAAACATTTTTAAGTGACAGGAAGTAAAGTATACAAAAACAAGAAGTTCCAAACTAGCTTTATTTGTCCATGCAACATCTCCTGTGTATTCTACAGTTACAAAAGTAGGACAACAGGTTACTGAAAAAGTCACAGTACCTCCCCACTTCTGTTTCTAGCTCTTTTATTTATTTATTTATTTATTTATGTATTTTCATTCAGCAATTCGTAGAGCTTCTATATTTCTCCTTATGTGGCACTACCAACAGCAGTGGCACACACTTTATTTTGCATATCTTTGCACCAGAAAGTTACCTAACCTGGATCATCCCCATTCTTCCTTATATTTTGGCAGAGTTTGACATTTTTATATAGTTGTCCTCTAATATCAACAAATTTCCTCACAGAGTCAATAGTAGATTAAGAATTTATATTAAGTAGGTACCATCTCCCCTGACTCCACGAAATATTTTTATTGAGATATATCCCACAAGGGAGTGATTATGTCAATGAAAGAAATACACTTAGAAATTGAATCAGGAACATAGAAGGCAGTACATAAGTGAACATAGGAATAGTAAGGCTATTGAACATGAGTATGCTATTGAACATGAGAAAGTGTAGTGCTGTGGTGTTAAGATTTTTTTCCAGTGCCAAACAAAGGTTGAAAAACATCAATAATGACATAGAAAGGAAATATAAGGTGTTCAATAAATACTATTCTCCTTCACCTGAAGAACATTTTGATGACGAATTCGTATTTTCCAATGGAAAAAAACTATATATTTTTTTTCAGTTAGGAAGAATCTTAAATAGACTTTTTTCCCTAAATCCATAGGGTTAAAGAGTATATTCTGATAATTCAGAGGTAAATGAATCTCTTTAAAATGTTATTTTTAAAAACAAAACAATACTAAGGGTCAAATGTGTTCTTATAAATAGGAACTGGCACTTCAAAGAAGATATCAGAATCATTAAGAATAGTACAAAATACAAACAGGTCAGTAATCATTCAAGAATGACTGTTTTGAAGGGAATGGGAAAACCTTAGCAAGCAGAATATACTTGAAGATGATGATTATCTGTAAGAAAATGATGCTGCAAAAGCAGTCATGATAAACATCTAAATCTTTAGATGTCACTTTGAGAATGACACCGACATATTCATTTAAAACACCGCAAAAATATTTGAAAACATTTTGTAACACATTATAGATTTCTGATAGAAAATCATTTATTTCAAAGGGATAAATATATACTGTGAATAGAAGCACAAATTACATTAATTTAGGCTCAAGAAGAGGATGCTATTAAGTATTGGAGTATCTGGTGGACACTGGTAGACTCTCCAAGACCTCATATCTTAGGCATATTTGTAAAAAAAAAAATATTGTGTTCCTCATGATATACCTATCACAAAAAATATTTATTGAAACATTAGGAGTATCTATGTGTATGTTTAAGATAAATTTAAGAAAACTGAAAGAAAAGGTTAACATTTTGGATTATTAGAATGTTTACAGTATATTCCATTTCTTTCACTTTTTTCTCCATTTACAGCTAAATAAAAAGAAATAGTATCCAGGCATAATCATATTTGAGAATTGGTGTTGGTACTAATCACACTTAAAATCTTTTGTGCAAGTTTTGTTTCAGAAGAATAGTTATCGGTGGGTCTTAAGTTTTGAATGTTACCCTAAGTGATAGATAACAAATAATATCTTCTTTGTTGTCAGTCTTTTTGTTTTAATACCTCTAATATATTTCCTCCTAGGAAAAAGATAAAAAGTAGTTTATTGTTTTTTCTCTGATATTTGTTTTTTTTTAAGAGGGCATTTACATAGGTAAACATAATCTGCCTTCATTTTTAGCATGTCTTGTTTTTTTTCTTGGTGCTCATGAGTTAAGAAGCTTTCTTCATTAATTTCCATATAGGTCAACGACCTATTTAACACTTCTATACTGTAAGTGCTTTTATACTCTATAAATTACATTACATATTAGGAGTATTATCTCCAAATTGCAAACTATCTCCTAAAGAACAGTTGAGTTTTTAGTAAAATGCATGTTAAAAAAAAATAAAGATTTATTATGGAAATTAAGCTGATCATTAGGTTTACATTTCTCTGTGATATTGCATTACAAAAGAATGTTGTAGAGTCAGAAAAGTGATATGAAGACAAATGTGTTATTACGAAATTCAACAGCTGTCAGATTCATTATCAACCCCTGGTGGTTGCCCGTGGTTACAGAGGGAATACTGAGGCCATCCACCTCAGGGTCAAGTTGTCTTATGTACCAATCAGGTTCCGGATATCACTTTTTGCCCTCCTCCGTCCGTTATTCCTTATCTCTGCTTCTGTCACGTGCAACAGGTCTTGTTAGCAGTACAGCTGCAACCCCCACAAACAGCCTTCATAACTAAGTTCTCTCCACTGTTTATATCATGCTTAAAGGTAATTTGTTGGAAGCTATAGCATTCAACATGTCAAGAGTAAACATTTCTAACTGTATTACTCATTTACAAAGACACTAATAAGAATGTGAGAAAATATTGACCACTTGTCACCTTGATAACTGTTTTACAAGAGAAAAAAAAAAAGTCTACCACAGAATGGGGAAATATATTATCCTCTTCAAAAAGCAGCTGAAGCCTTTTCTGGTATAATTGTATTTTGAATTAAATTATTGTAACTGCTATTTAACATTTGTATTGAAGTCATGCCCAAAAGACAACTGGACTATAGTTTCTGCATTACACCTTGCTAAGTCATAAACAGCATTTGTTTGAAGTGTGATAAGGGAATGGGGTTACTAAGGAGGAAGATCTAAAAAGGGCTTTGTAGTACAGAAACAAGCTGAAAAGAAGCCTCAGGTAATAGGCATGATACATATTAATTGGCATCATGTTAGTCCAAGAAAGCTTTCTGTTGTAGTACTTCTTTGTTGACATTTATGAATTCTGTAAAAATAGTCTGATAGACATGGTGTAAGTTTTTCAAATCCATCAGTGGAACTGGCTTATCAGATGTGCAGTTCTTCAAGCATTGCTCTGCATGGTGCAGAGATCTGCAATTCTGCTCAGCAAGCAAGGCCCCAAACAGAATACAGTATAGTTTTGAATATATTGCTTTGGGATTTGAGCACTGCTCACATTCTATTTTTTCATGTATATGTGAAGGAGGATGATAGATAACTTCAGTGATGTAGCTGCTGTCCACTAGGATTGCTGCTGGGCTGAGGAACTCACGGATTCCCAAAGTAAGCCTTTCTTTTCAACTTAATTGCTAACACCTGCAGACTTGAAACAATTATTTATGCTAGATGTTCTTGAGTCATGTGAATCAAACCAAGAACCAAGCAACACAGGGTTTTGGGGAGACCCAACTTTAGGGCAGACAGGTCTTACAGCACTTGACGTACATAGAGCTTTGCTTTCTTTCACTTTAAAAATATTCTTGGTTTTGTTCCAATTCTTGATTAAAAACAAATTTTAAAATATCAGCTCAGTCATGAAATGGAGTTACCCCTCCATACAATATAATAATTCTTTGTGAAGGATGAGAAGAAGGATGGGCATATTAATGGATCCTTGCTACCTCAGGGTAACCCCTAGCTTTTTTCACAGTAAGAGGCAGAGAATAAGAATAAAGAAAAATGATAGTAGTTTCACTAGAGCAGGGTTTCTTAGCCTTTCCAAGGAGGTGACTACTTATTCAAAGTTAAATTTTCATGATCCCTCCTCCCTTACAATTATTCTAAAAGTAAATATAAACATATATCAGTGGTAAACCAACAGAATTTATGTGTCTGTGTTTGGAAAGGTAATTGAACAATATTCTCTCTTGAGATTAGTGTGTTCAGCCACAAGGGAGAGAGATTATCTTCATTTAAGATAGTAATTATGCTTTCAGCACTTCAGAAGCACCCTGTTGCCTCTCATGACACCATGAGTCTGGGAAGGTAAAATGAAGTACCTTTTCTGCACTTCTATCTAGACTGTATACTGTCATCCCCATGTTTGGTAATGTGCTGAACCTATAAAACAATATTAGGTTGGTCAGTAAAGAAACACCTCTTTTTCCCACTGTCACTTAAAAGTTCTAAAAAGTTGGAAAGATTTGCCCTTACAGAAGCCATACCCTATTGGGCTATAAATGCCTAAGTGCCAAATTGCTTTGTTTTTAATTAAATACAGAACCAGTTTTCCTGGAGCAGAAATAACACTCACTGGTCCCTAATGCCCAGGATCATCTATGGCTTTGTTATTTTATTTTTAACCTAAGATAACAAATTCCAAATCCTGGGGATCAGCGTGTGGTTTACTAAGGATATATCGCATATTTTCATTGTTACCTCTGCTATTTCACACTTCAGTTCCTTCAGAATTACTTTCTTCTCTTAATATTATTATTATGCATGTCCCTTGCTGTGAGAAGTAAGATATACCTTTTCATTTCTAACTTCTTACCAAGCCTATCACACACTGGGCAAACAAACCTGTTGCAGCCCTGTTGGACAGAGCCTGGTGGCTGCTGGGCTGCACTAAGCCTCCCATCTAGTGTCTTGCAGGCAGCAGTTCATGAGAAGGACACAGATAAAAATTGCCTGATAAGACACCTCAGGACTAAGAAGGGTCCCCCTAAAATGAATGTTGCATTGCTGTCAGTGAAGAACTGTGGATATTGTTTATTCATCGTATATCATCCATGTATGTACACCCAGGTTTGCTTGAAATAGGCTGAAACAGTCAGCTTGGGATCCAAAGGGTCAATGGAAGGTGAATATAAAACAAAGGACGGGGTAGCTGTTAGGACGGTTGCATATAACAACTTTAATTATATTATCAATGATATTTTTCTGTCTTAATTTGGTATTTTGGGCTTTCAGACCATCTAAACATGAATTGAACTGACAAACAAATTCCTAGCTCCATGTATCTGGTGCATTTCCTTTTGCCTGCAACAAGATTTGTAAGCCCTTTGATCATGACTTGCCTCAATTCAACAGCTTTCAGCTGTACTGTTTTGAAATAAACTCTATGTAATTCCCTCATGACCCCTGTCTTCTCTCTGGTTCATCTCAAACACTCCATCTTAGTGTGGGTTCCCTTCACTACCCTGTCATTCAGCCTATTTTCCCTTGTCTGCACTTCTCAGGTGAACAATTTCTCCATCACCTCTACTTTCTGTAGGCTTTTACTGACTCAGGGTGCAAACCCTCAGTCAGCTGAAACACTGTAAGTGGATGACTCTCTCAAAGACATATTATTTGCAGCCCTCAAGAAGAAGAGAATTTGGGAATGGGTGAAAGTGCAGACAACAGAAAGAGCAAAACTGTAGGCTCTCAGGATTTTCTGGTAGTACGCTTCATACACCATCTCCTGAGAAAACTTTTTTCTTTCTCAATACATTTAACTTTATGCAGATATTTCCATAACGCCTGAGAAATGCATTGAGTACCCTGATGTTAACATGATGTAAAGATGAAAACTGCTTTCAGTTGATAGTATTTTGTGAAAAAGCAATGTTAAAAGGAAGTTTGATGTACCTCTGACGGCTTTTTGACAAGAAAAACATGAGTTTCAGAAAAGTTGATCAAATACGGCCCTCTTGTTTTACACTTGCTCTAGCCCAAGTTCAAGTCAAGCATATGTGAAACAACCGGAAAGTGCTAATACAAACTGTGACAGTCTAGTTTTTTATAAACATAAATTATTCAGACTATCATAATGTTTAGTTATTTAATGTGATGTAAAGCAAACAGTGCAATTCAAATGGGAATTATTATTTGGAATAGCTGTCTGTCTGTAACTCACATTCTCTCTAATACTAACGGTAAATCAGAAGTCTGCTCCCATACATTCTTCTCTTTTAAAGTAGTTCCCTTACTCTACACAATACAGCCAGTTAATTTAAAAAGAGATGCCAGTTTTTACTTCACTTCCTTCTTAATTTGAAAAGAAGATAGCATGATATGATCCATTGTTATAAGCAATAATGTTCAAAATTATATTTTTCTGAAAAGTTTTAAAGAACTGAGAAGAAAGATTAAAATCTTTAAACATTATCATATTCTAAGCTATTACATCAGAGACAATAGCATTCTGTCTGGCACACAAACATGAGCAAGTGCACAATTTTCTTCTTGAATCTTGCTCTATACGTTTTTTTCACTCTTTCTGGTGGAAGACTGTTCTGGACACTGGGTGGCCTAGATAGTAGAGAATATTCTTTCTATTTGTCCTCAGTTATCTCTGCATAATTTCATATTTCTCAGATATTGTTCCATGTATGTCCAAAGTTCCATTTTCTCCCTTAGCATTCATTTTTTAGCTCCTCATTCTTTGCTTGACTAGTTAGTCAAGTTAAATATACTTGGCTCTTCTCAATCTCTAGCTGTTGAATCTATTTTAAGCTTCATCATAATATGTAACTGATTTACTTTTTTGATTCTGAAATCCTCGGAACTCTGTAAAGTGTATAATACCATCAAAGAGGCATTTTTCTGTAAAGTTGCAACTTAGGATACAGTCTGACTATGCGGTGATGTAGGACACTCGCAATATGAAAATACAAAGTTTTTTAGGCAAAAAAGACAATTGTAGTCATATTAATGGTAACAGTTGATTAGGATTCCAACCATAGACCCAGTCTTTCATAGGATACAGCGTGTCACTTTCACAGAAGAATAAATATTTTATTAACGTCATCCACTCCCAACTGTTGCACAACTATTGAAGCACTTTTCACCACTACCAAACTTTAATACAAAAGGTGATCTGAACTTGAATAAGGTCCAGACTTTCTACCCAAATATTGCAAATCCATCAGAATCAGCATCACCAATTCTTTAATAAAATAGATATTTTTATGAAACCTGACAACATTAGTAGAGATTTTTTACAATTGTAGATTAAGCCTTTCACAGGGAATCACTAATGACAGTCAAGTTCAATAGAACAAAGATTTCATCTAATATTAGTTTCTGGCAAGTCAATTTGCAAGGTTATTTTTGCAGATTAAATTAGCTATATTGGGAGGTCACCCTCTTGCTTCTAAATCAAGAAAGACAGACAGATGCATAATAGCATTATGTCGTGGATGTATTATTAACCAATCTTTCACAATAAGGGAATTAGCCATTCACCCAGAAGGAGTGAATAAAATAAAAAGATATTTTATAACATAATAAATATCTCTAGGAAGAAATTGGTAAAAGGCCAACTGAATATCACCAAGTGTGAAACCTGTCTGTATCTTAGGATTCAATCTCTAGAAAATATGAGTTTTCAGCTAGGAGTGAGAGAAGCAAAATATTATGGTTTAAATAGGATTAGGATCTATGCATGATGGGCTACATGATGTAACTGAAATGCAGAAATGCAGATTTAAACTTTTGCTTTCTGCCTTAATTAATTACCTAATACCTAACCTTCTTGCTATAATTATGTTTCAGATAATTATTTAAATAGGATTTACTTCTCAGAAAGGCTGTGGATACAAGCACACAGTATAAAAGGTGCACAGAGGATAAGAATAACTTGTTCTGGGAAAAAAAAAAAAGAAAATAATCAAACAAACAACCTGCACATGCTAAAGATGAGCAATACCTTGAATTAATAATCCATTGTCTACTTTCCCTAAAACTTTTGTTATGTATGAAGAAAACTACATTTGAATTTCTCTTTGGAAAAAAAAAAAAAAAGATAAATTGGAAGCAGTTCATTAGTGCAAATGTATATAGCCCCAGTGGTTTCAGCAGGGAAGCTCTTGAAATACAGGAGATGATTTCCAACCCACATCTTTTTCTATATAAATTATTCTGTCTCACTCAGTGAAAAAGACTCTTCTAAAGCGCAACTTCCAATATCAATGAACGTTCACTGTAGCAAGATTACTTCAAAGGCAAATGCAAGTGTCAAAAAAAGAGATGATTTTTTTCCTTTTGGGGAAGGGCTCATGCCAGTTAACCATGTTTTTCTAGCTAAGAGTGTGACAAGGTTGGCATTAATCAATTTGTCCTACATTATCATCATGTTTCAGTATACTGGACATCTGTGTAGCTCTCACACCATTTAGAATTAGATACTGTTTCTATATTACATGGTAGATGTACCAGCATATGGGGGCATCTAAATCCCATTGGAGTCTATGGAAGTTTGACTGAGTGAATAAGAATAAGGTTTCCTTGTGCAATAGCTGATACAGCATCTCCTCAGATACAGATATAATACATTAAGGAGATATACATTCATTTTATCTGATCTCTGCAGAATCTTATAGGCTTTTTTCAGCTTTTGGCAAAAATAAATGGAACACTGAACTGTAATTGCAATTTGTATTACAAAGGCATCTTGAAGCTCTGAACGAGACTAGAGGATCAGTGTTATTAGGTGCTACGACAGACTGTTTTCCAAAGTGCTTGCAAATTGCATAATGTTGATGAACAGAAAGAGTACTACCCACACTTTGCAGATGTGACACTAAAACATAAGCAGTGTCATTTCACCAAAGTGAGCCATCTGAAGTATTTTTATTTACTTATTATTTACATTTACCATCAATACAAAACACTAACAGAGAGGCACTGCACATTCTTTTTCCTTCCAAGGCATTTAAAACAGCAAAGTTCTCAGTCCTGAGGGACTATTTTGATCCTCATGAGGATGCCCATAATAAATGGCATGTTTTTTCCTCTCAAAGTCATTTTTGCTTCCTCTCAAAGAGAAAATGAATGAACATCAGAGAAAGTTGTTCTTTTTTTTATAACAGTGACTAGTGAATGCCATTTTCTGATCTCCCACTTACCTGCCTCTCATTATAGGTCACTGTGGAGGCTCCTTTCCTGCATCTTTCACCTGACTTATTCGGAAGACATCACCTCTCCAATACTGTCTAACGTCTAATGGCCTGATGGTTGCTTGCACCAAGTGACTGCAGCCCCTAACTGGCAGTGAGTGATGGATTGCTTTGTTTTTACATCAAATATGCATAATGGATATGTCCTTTTTGATGGCAAAATCAGGAAAGAGGAGGGGAATGTGACCATTATGAGAGAAAATATGGTACCTGAAAATTTTGCCAGCTATAAGTTGTGATAAATAGACATACAGGGCTTTGAATCACCTTTGAAACAAACCTATAGTTCTTTTAATACAATCTTAGCACAGACTACTGATGACTACAGGAAAAAACGAAGCACCAGTTTAGTGGAAGCAGCAGAAAAAAAAATGAGAGGAAAAATCCAGGTTGCTTAATAAGACATGGAAGATTTTGAACCATCATTTAACCATTACACCTTCTTTTCTTACTACTTTTGTTGCACTTTCCAAATTTCTGTTTAAAAGGTGATTTTCTCTTTACTACTTCTAGGTAATTTTTATGTTGTTCTTTCTATTGGTTATGTGTCTCACATAGTCTGTTCTTTTTGCTTTCATTATCTTCTGTTTCATTGGGCTATTCTCCTTATTAATTTAATTATCTGCTTTCTCTTTCCTTTTATTCAGTTTTGTCTTGTATTTGTCATTATAGTCTTTTGTCATGTCACTTCCCTGCTCTTACCTCTTTCCAGCATAGGTAAAGAGAATATTTGCATTGAGTCCAGTGAGCCTTGGACAGGACCACAGCTATTATTAAGAATTTATATGATAGCTGAAAGCTATCTATATGATGATAATAACTTCTACTTGGACTATTCCACAGTTGTTAGTGACTGGTGCTGACCTGAGAAAAAAAAATCCTTATTTCATCTCTAATTTATAGAAGATTTACTTAATCGGTTCTGGAAGCTTTGTTTTGTGGGTGGACCACACAAAGAGTTCTAAAATCAAGGTAATAATGGAGGAAGGAATTAAATCTCATATCTACTAGACCTGAATTAAGTGAAGTCAAGGAAGAACCAGCTGGCTGATCCATTGTCTGTCAAAGAGATAAATTATACCTTTACACACAGACATATATATATACATACATATGCGTACTTAGAGAAAAGTGCAAATAATCTCAAACATCACAACTCGGAAGGAGAATCTAGCCTTATAACTAGTTTGTCTTATCTGGATTTTTACACATAAAGACAGAGAAGGCCTACATAGAAGACAGTACCATCAAGAAGTACCATAAAAAAAAAAATCTCTTAAGCAGGTTGGACACAATTAAATCTTTCCCTCCCCACCCTAAACATGAATCTTTACTTGTGCTTAAATGAATTTCACAGACTAAATATCAATTTACTACTTCAACAGCTTCCTCAAAGCATTATGAAACATGTTCCAAGGGTGGTTGGAGTTTAAATTTTGATTTAGTAATGGTAGATTCACAGAGATCTTTCCCACTGATGGATAAAAATGTAAAACGCTGCTAACTTATTACTTTCACCTTTAATAGACTCTCTACTTATTTGGCTTGTTCCTGTATATACATACATATACATATATATATATATGAATTAAAAGCATGATTACAGTCCCACAAAATTAACAGGATGGTTCATACACTTACAATACAATAGTACAAAAATACAACAGTATACAATCCTGTTTGCACCTGAAGAGCTAAAGCTCTGAGTTTATGACACGTTATCATATGGATTGTCAACTATATTAGTAAATTTGTCAACTCTTATCTATAGGATTAATCTAAACTCTTCTACATCTTTCCTTTCACAATTACTCCTTTTTCATAGGACATAACAAGCAATTTTTTCAAATATAGAGAATCTTTTTTTTCAAATAAAATGCCTATCAATATCTATGTTTTTTTTCTGAATTTTTGTATTTGTAATTGTTAATTAAATTTATCTTTTACACCATTTGTAAATTGTTCTCTGGGAGGAGAGTTTCTCCACTGACTTTTTATAGAAACAACACTGGTCTTCTGTTTTAGAATGTAATTAACCTGTCTGCTTTCTTGGATGCATAGCTGTCAATACATAAAATTGTTCTGTCTTTTGCTTATCATTCCTTTCCCCACATCACTTGTTGCTTTCTCAGTGTAGTTGCATGTTGGGCTGCACTATAGACCACCAAAGTGACATAGAAACTTCTTAAATCAGCTTCCTGGATGAAGAAAAAAAAAGAATTAGGAAACTTTATCCTTACGTTATTCTGTTAAATATCTTGAGTTAGTCTTTATGATAACCTTTACTAGTGTTGTCCCCATGCCCATTGCCTTCATAGTTTCATGCTTCCCCCACATAAAACAACAAGTGTTCTACAAAACAGAACTACTGTTCTGTCCTGTGAAGTCCTCTTGAGGATTAGACAGACAGTAGGATGTTTGATGCATTGTCACTTGATGGTCAATCAGGTAAGTAGGTAAGTATGGTGCAAAGGTAAGTATGAAACCATGATTAACTCATAAAAAAGGATGGATGTTTAGGCCAGAATCATAGCTGTTGAAAACACAAAAACATAAACTGTACAAGACTCCACAGATTTTTTTTTTTTTTTAATCAATGCAAACTATAATGAAATCTAAGTAAATTATTAGAAAAGGACTTGGAATTTAGAGTTGGTATTTGATGTGGATCTAATGCAGGATTTATCCTGGGAGTTACCAAGGGCTACAAAATACCCATCTCACTTCAAGTAAGTGACATAATACAGCGCATCCTTAAAATTTATCAGTCCTAATTTAACCTGTTTCTGCCTTTCTTTTTTAAAATTGCATGTTTTTTGGTTAATTCTTCTTCAGGTTCTTGGTTACAGTCTCTCTTTAAATCACATAGACTTTTCAGCTGCAACTATTCTACTTTGTATTTTTGTATTTTAAACCCAATCGAGCTTTACATCGATCTTATTTGAGTCTGCCATTTCCATTGTTCACTTAGAACTGTATCAAGTTTTTGAATTGCTTTATTTTCTCTGTCTGCTTCAATTTCTAGGCTTAAATCATATCAGTTTTACATCAACTTTTCAATCAGTCTGATCTCAGACATCTATTTTTACTTCTCACTTTAAATCAGATCAGCTTTCATATTGACATAATTTATGTAACCATTTCCTACAACATGCTTGGCATATTGACTTAAAAAGAATTTCCAATTTGTATAAATCTCTGTGTATTATTTGTTATGCTTGCAATGTCTTTATGTGATATGTTGGTTTCAAAAATAAATTGAAAATTATATTTTTATGTGGAAAGGTTGTAACATAGAATTTTAAAAATAGAATATTTTTCCTTAACAAAGGATCTAAGCTAAATCTTCTGAAATTTATGGAAGTCTTTCTAAGTTCAATTTAGGAAAATACAAAAACAACATTTTAAAAGAAATATATATACATACACCATTAAACTCAAAGTTACATTTTCATACAAAAGATAAAGTATGAGATAACTTTAGAACAGAGGTTAAACTTTAAAATGGATATAAATTATAGACTGATGCTATTCTAGTAACACCCATTTCTAAATGACAAGATAAGTAATGCAAGCAAATGTAGCTTACATGTCATACCAAGTTGATCTGAAGGAAGGCAGGGCTGCATTTGGCTTTAACTTAAATCAGAAAGGCAGAAAAGATTGGACTGACGCCAAGTCCAAGTAACTGACAGTTACTTTCCCAGGACTGAAACTCATCTGCATTTTTAATGTCCTGAAGACAAGGTATCCAGGATTGGAATAGCAGAATTTGGTTACATGCCAAGTGTCCCACTGATCTCTGAGGGTCTGAAATTTTCAGCCCTTCACTGGTTCCAGGACTGCTATAGCTTGGCAGTTGAACATGGAGGTGTTGAAATCCTATTACTCACCCATGCAGGCAAATGAGTAAACATGCAGAGGCATCCAGTCAGTAGAAAAGTATTCTGTCATTTTCCTGAATTAGGCTTGAGGCTGGTATTTTTCTGCTGAGTAGATAACTGAGCTGGTTACCACACTGGGAATGGCACATCTTCCATACAACTCATCTCATTCGTTCAGTAATAACTTTAACACATTTTTCCCTGTGAGCAGAAAAGGACTGACTGAATCACTTGAATGAAACATATTGGTAACACAGACCTGTTATAATCTTAACCAGTCAGGTCACTCTGGAATCTGAATGAAATATTAAAGCCATTTTGTGAGCTAGTGGGGACAAAGCCTTTTGATCCAAGAAAAGCAGGGAGGACTTCCCAAATCTAAGCCTGTTAAAAAGATTTGCTGAAGAGTACTAAGATTCACATGTGATGTGAAATAAAGAGTTTTTAATAGAATGCAAACAGGGTTGCCTTAGATTCACAGTAATGTTCAGCACCTTATGCACAAGGACGCTTTCAAAACATCTTAACCGAGACAGTAAAAGATGCTAGCAATATTACTGTATTATCACAACATGAACAAATGTCATAATAGATTGATCCTGTTTTTAACTTTGTGAATAAGTTCTATAGAATTGATTCAGTCATCATTTATGATGTTCAGGAAAGCTAATTTTTCTCATCTTCCTTTACAATTCTAAGGCAGCTTTTAGCTCTTGTTATTTTTAATCACACCTCTTCTTAGGTTACAGTTTAAAATGTGTCATCCTGAAATCCCTAAAGCTTACAGTGTTTCTTAGTCTTCTGAAAATACTTCTGCCTTTGGCTGCCTTTAGGGTTGAATCTAGAAGGAAGAGCACAGGGAAGTGTGCCAGGTCTTAGACAGAAGTGAAAAAATCTTTGCTAGGCTTGCTGCACTTTGGAACTTTTACCATGAAGGAATTATGTCAGTCATTATATCTTGTTTAACATCAGGAAGAAAATCCCTGAATAAAAGAAGGAATAATAAAAGCTAATAATAATAATAATTTATTATTTTTTAGGAAAAAAGTATTAAAGTAGTCTTTTCCACCCCAGTGCAAATATTCAGTTCTTCTAGAAATATATATGGCCTCTGAGAGTGTAATCTGTGAATATGTTATAGAATCAATATGGTTGGAAATGACCTTCAAGATCATCCAGTCCAACCATAAACCCTTCAACACTATGCCTGCTAAACCATGTCCCTCCATGCTTCATCTATATCTTTCTTGAACACTGCCAGGGACAGTGACTCTACCACACAGCTTCCCTGGGCAGTCTCTTTCAGTGCTTGACTACTCTTTATGTGTAGAAATTTTTCCTAATATCTAAGATGAACCTCTCTTGGTGCAACTTGAGGCCATTTCCTCTTGTCCTGTTTTTGGTAGATCTTTTGGAAAAGAGTTCAACTCCCTCTTCACTACGACCTCCTTTTAGGTAGTTGTAGAGAGTGATAAGGTCCCTACAACTCTGACCCTCCTCTTCTCCATACTAAATAATCCCATTTCCCTCGTAAGGTCTGTGCTCCAGACCCTTCACTAGCGTCTTTGGACATGCTCCAGTGCTTCAGTGTGTTTCTTGTAGTGAGAGACCCAAAACTGAAAACAGTATTCAAGATGCGGCCTTACCAGTGCTGAGTACAGGGGGGCAATCACTTCCCTAGTCCTGTTGGTTATGCTGTTCATGAATAAAGCCAGGATGTGGTTGGCCTTGGCCACCTGAGCATACTGCTGGCTCATGTTCAGCGGAATATAGACCAACACGTCCACATACTTTCTGCTGTGCAGCTCCCCAACCACTCTTCCCCAAGCCTGCAGTGTTGCATGGGGTTGTTGTGATTGAAGTGCAGGACCTGGCACTTAGCCATGTTGAACTTCATACAGTAGGTCCATGCCCATCAATACAGCCTGCCAGATCCCTCAAGCAGATCTACTTTTTGTCCCATCTTGTCATCGTCTGCAAATTTACTGAGGGTGCACTCAAACCCCTCATCTGGATAACTGATAAATATATTAAAGAGGACTGGCCCCTGGAGAACACTGCTCATAACTGGTCACCAGTTAGAGTTAATCACTGAAATGGAGGGATGGAGTTAAATCACTCCATTCACCACCACTCTCTGGCCCTGGCCATCTAGCCAGTTTTTAACCCAGTGAACAGTACTCTTGTCTAAACCATGAGCTGCCAATTTCTCCAGGAGAATGCAATGGGATACTGTGTCAAAGGCCTTACTAAATAGTAAGACCACGTCCACAACCTTCCTATTTTGCACTGGACAGGTCACCTGGTCACAGGAGGAGATCAGGTTGGTCAAGCAGCGCCTGTCTTTCATGAACCATGTTGGATGGAGAGGAATAACTTCAGTACAGATAGGGAATGACCTGGTGGAAGACAGCTCTGCGGAGAGGGACTTGGGAGTCCTGGTTGATAAAAAGTTAAAAATGAGGCAGTAATGTGCTCTGATAGCCAAGAAGACCAATGGGATCCTGGCCTGCATCAGAAGGAGCATGACCAGTAGATCAAGGGAGGGGATCCTCCCCCTCTACTCAGCTCTGGTGAGACTGCCCCTGGAATGTTGTGTGCAGTTCTGGTCTCCCCAGCACAAGAGGAATGTGGAACTTCTAGAGAGGGTCCAGCATAGAGCGACAAAGATGATTAAGAGACTAGGGCATCCATCTTATGAGGAAAGACTAAGTGAGCAAGGCCTGTTTAGCGTAGAGAAGAGAAAATTGAGAGATCTCATGAACATGCATAAGTACCTGAGGGATGAATGTAGCGAGGATGAGGCCAAACTATCTTCTTGGTGGTGACCTGTGACAGGACAAGGGGTGAAGTGTACAAGTTGAAACACAGGAAGTTCCATCTCCATGTGAGGAAGAACTTCTTTGCTGTGAGGGTGACAGAGCCCGGGAACAAGTTGCCCAGAGAGGTGGATCTCCTTCTCTGGAGATCTTCAAAACTGGCCTTGATGCCACCCTGTGTGCTCTAGGTATGCCTGTTTGAGCAGGGGTGTTGGACTAGATGATTTCTAGAGGTCCCTTCCAAACTCAACCATGCTGTGATTCTGTGATGGGCCTTGGGTGTGACACACATACTGTGTGGTCACTCTCAAGATGATCTGCTCCATAACTTTCCCTGATACTGTGGGCAGGCTAACAAGCCTGTAGTAGTCCCTCACTTGGGACCTCCCCAGTTGACCAGAACCACTGATGGATGATGGAGAGGGGCCTTTTTGGCTTAGTTTGAAAAAAAAAAAAAAAAAAATACAAAATGCTTGGACTTCAGATTTGTCTGCCAGGTATCATCACTGTAGTGTAATTTTTTAAATTGCTAAAGGACTGAAAGGGATAGATAGCAGAAACAGATTTTGAAGATATACAGTGCAGAATATAACTAGTTTCTGATTTCCATCTACATATTTTGTACCTTCAGACACAACCCAAAACTGGAAGTACCAATTGCTCTGCCCTGGCATGTTGTATCCCGAAAAGTATCTGCTGTTAGACTGGGCACTCAGTTCTGTCATC
This sequence comes from Crypturellus undulatus, assembly GCA_013389825.1. Classification (NCBI taxonomy): domain Eukaryota; kingdom Metazoa; phylum Chordata; class Aves; order Tinamiformes; family Tinamidae; genus Crypturellus; species Crypturellus undulatus. The sequence goes on from VWPW01022472.1 coordinate 26,568, forward strand.
CATGCACTTCAGGCGATAGGCCAGACCTATTTCCAAAGAATGACAAACAGTAGGTACACCTGGCATGTGGTGGGCCTTACTGCACTGGGTTGCTGTTCTAGCCAGGCACCATAGTGCAGAGTACCATGAATATTACCACACAGGTAATATGGGTATCAGACTTGCAGAACAAGTAGATGTGGAAGAATATCAAATCACAGTACCTAAATGAATGTCTTAAATTTATAGAACAAGAGATTGGAGTGAGGGATTAGAGTGAGGGGTTTGGAATGGGATTAGAGTGAGTTATCAGTATTAAGAAATTAGAGCAAGGTATTTGTGTGAGGGATTGGAATTAGGGAACTAGAGTGAGGGATTATGATTAGGGAATCTGAGTGAGGGATTAGCATGAGGGATTTGGGGTTAGGTTAGGGGGTTAGAAGAGCCTAGGAGATTGGAGTGAGCAACTGGATATTAGGTTTAAGGAATAAAACAGTAGAATTAGAGCAAGGGATTGGGTTTAGAGTGTGGGATTAGAGTGAGGTTTGGGGATTAGGGGATTAGAGCAAGGGATTGGAGTGAGGGAATGTGTATTAGGGGATTAGAGCAAGTAATTAGGGATTAGAGGGATTAGAGGGAGCTGTAGTAAATCCCAGCAGGAGTTAGAGAGAGCTGTAGTTGATATTATGATATGCGTTTTTGGAACATACTGCTATATCAGGATCAGGAACACTTTCTGATCCCTGCTGTTCCTGTGATGGAGTCTCTTCCCCATCTTCCCCATCAATGGGAGACATTGGGAGTCTCTTCCCAATGGAGTCACTGGGAAGAGAATTGTGGATTCCCTTCTTCCCTTCCGTCGACTCCACAGAAAGGAGCTTTCATCTAGTTGGCATAACTCTTTTTTTGCTCCAAAAATGACTCCCACTCTTTTCTTGAGCATAAAAAAGGCCACTCTTCCTTTCCTTCCTTCCTTTTGGTGACCTAGAATCAGGCCTGAATGGCTGAAGTGACCAGTTCCACAAGACAAATAGAATCATGGCCACTTTCAGAGAAATCCACAGGCAGAAGTTTGTTTTAATGAAACATTAGTCAAATCATTTTATATAACAACAAATCAGTACAAATCCAGTATTCATATAAATTACCATGTTTGAATAGCTGACACACTTTATATATAATCTTGGCACAATATCTTGATTATGAACTATTTCATTTTTTTCTTCAGATCTAAAAGATATGGATTGATCTATAAAGAATGTGCATTTGTGACATTATTGTGCATTATTATTAGTGATCACTACTGTTTCAATATGCATCAATTAAAAGTATGTTAATTACTTTGAAGAACATCTTAAGAGTGTTCACTTCGCTTGGTACTTACTTAAAATTAAACTTTCTTTCTGACACAGTACAGAAGAGGATATTTTAGTAAAGACTGAGAAAAAAACAAAAGTTCAAATATAATTCCCCAAATTCTTGCATTAAATGGTAGATATCTATAATAACAAAAATAACAAATAGTATTAGACCACTTTGCAAAGTATTTGTTCTAGAAAATTTTCCACTGAGATAAATAACAACCATTTTATGGACATATATGTAGGGGCTATGTATATTACCACAATAGGACGTCATAAAATTCTGAGCACCTAAAATAAACACCTGTAATTTGGTTCTCATGAGGAGACTCAGATTACTGAGACACTTCAAATTCTCAGTGAGCACTATTGCATTGCCTGAGGATTTCCTTAAGTTTGGAACTTCAGAAGATCTTTGGATCTTTTGAATCTCCCTGCAGGAATTTGGTCACAGTTCTTTAAACCAACTAGTTAAAAAATCACTCAGAATCATAGGATCACAGAATCATTAAGGCTGGAACCTTTGGAAATCATGTAGTTGAACCCCCCTGCACATGCAGGGTCACCTCCCTCAACCTGTTGGAGACACTCTTTTTACTGTACCCATCGGCCTTCTTGGCCACAAGGGTGTACGGTTGCCTCACGGTCAATCATAGTCAAATCCAGGAGCTGAAACAATATAGTTTCTTATGGAAAAAAAAATAGAAGCATTTCAGTAGTATAAATGTATATAGCTCCGTTGGTTTCAGCAGGGAAGCTGTTGAAATCATAAAATCATTAAAGTTGGAAAGGATCTTTAGAGATCATCTAGTTCAACCGCCCTTCACACACAGGGTCATGTACAACATGTTACAGAGGATTGTGTCCAAGTGGGTTTTTAGGATCTCCAGAGAAGGAGATTCCACAACCTCTCTCGGCAACCTGTTCCAGTGCTCTGTCACCCTCACTGTCAAGAAATTTTTCAAGTTCTTCTGGAACTTTTGGTGCTTCAGTTTGTGGCCGTTTCCTCTTGCCCTGTTACTGGCAACCACTGAAAAGAGACTGGGCCCATCCTCCTCACTCTCTCCCTTAAGGTATTCATATACACTGATCAGATCCCCTCTCAGCCTTCTCCAGGATGAACAGGCCCAGCTCTCAGCCTTTCCTCATAGGGCAGATGTTCTAGGCCCCTGATCATCCTCACAGCCCTGCACTGGACCTTCTTGAGAAGTTCCATGTCCTCCTTGTACTGAGGAGCCCAGAACTGGACACAATATACCTGATGTGGTCTCACCAGGACTGAGCAGAGGGGGAGGATCACCTCCCTCAACCTGCTGGAGCTGCTTTTCTTAATGCACCCCAGAATCATATTGTCCTTCTTGGCCATGAAGGCACATTGCTGCCTTATGGTCAACTTGTCGTCTACCATGGCACCCATGTTCAGTGCTGCTTTCCAGAAAGTCAGTCCCTGTATTCATACAGTCCCTGTATTGATGCAGGGATTGACAGTCCCAGCCTGTATTGATAAATGGGGTTATTCCTCGCCAGGTGCAGGACCTTGTACTTGCCCTTGTTGAACTTCATGAGGTTTCTCTCCACCCACTTATCCAGTCTGTCCAGGTCCCTCTGGATAGCACAACACTCCAGGGTATCAGCTACTCCTCCCACTTCTTTATGTATTAATGATTATTGCACTTCCTCTTGGCAACAGCAAGTAACCTGATGCCGTGAGATATTCATCTGCCTAGGGCTGTGACAGTCACCATGAAGGTGGCTGCTCCATGTGAATAGGAAAAAATGTTTGGCACAAACACTATTCATCAGAATACATCAGAAGGCCAGACTGAGAGAGAATGTAAGCTGAGAGCATGAGCAGTACTCATGAGCATGAGTATCTACTTCTAGGAATGACAGCCACTCAGGACTGTTAAATCTTTGCCAGTCCTGCATTATTAAATTGGATATATGTCTCTTTGAAGAGAAGTTGCACAAAGCTTAGGAATTCAAGCAGTGCAGAGATGCTAAGCCACTACTCTGCACAGATGTGAATTTAATTTATTGGAAGAAAAAGAAATATGGAATCAAGTAAGCACACCAGGATTAACAGTGAATTTTCCATTTATAACCACTTCAGATGAAACAGTGAGAGATAGTTGAGCATGTGGGCAAGCATAATATACAAGAAATGTAGATTTCTGTGTATTTGATATGTGTTCAATTGCATATAGACAAGCAAAAGTGAAAATCATAGAGCTGTGCATTGAAATTTACCATTGAAAATTGTGGGTAGGAAGTGAAGGGAGTAGGATAGTAGTGAGGACACTATCTTCTGAGGTAAAAGTCTGAGTAGAAAAACATATATTTTATTCTGGGAAATGGGAATGGAACACCATTTAAAAAAAATCTATGCTTCATGTTTATTGTGCACTTGTTTTAAATTAGAGTGTGATCTATATATTTAAATATCATGATTTGTTGAACCACATATAATAGAGTATATGAATCACTATTTTGTTTACAGACTTGAGAAAAATTAATTATTATTACCCATCACCTACAAACCTTGTATGGAAAAATATTTTAAATTTTAAATTATGATTATCTATGAATATATAAACAATTAAAACATTATGTTTTGTGGGGCACAAGTAGATATTTTGTTTACCATAGGGGTTAGGGTAGTGACTCTTCCATCCCTAATGACTATGATATTGGTCATTATTTGCAATCTGTCTTCTCTGAATATCAAAGATAGCATAGCTTTTAGTAGCTTAAAAATAGTCAGTAGAATATACTTCGCAGTCACATGAATTTGCTGTTATAATCTAAATATTTCTACTACATATCTGTATTGTGTAGTCTATATCTAATCTTGCCAATATCTATGTAAGCCACAATTTCCATAAAGCCACAAGCCAGGTGACCTGCAAATCAAAAGATTTATAATGGAATTATTAACAATAGAGAATTTTATTGGAATGTGTTATTATTCCTGCTTTCTTTCATCACATCCAGAAAAATAATCAGTAGCCTTTTATCTTTTTGTTTGCCTTGTTTTCAGCATGCAAAGCCATCACAGATATTTTCAGTCAAGTAGAATATAAAAATAAGAGTAGAGAAAAATATGAAGACAGTAATGAATATATCATGTTGCAAAAAGCTCGTTATTTTAAGATATCAGAGTTGTTTTCCAATTTAAAAATGCATTACTATAATATCACATTGCTTCATATAATATGTTCATACAATTTTCTCCAATTATAAATAGAGCACAACAAAAGGTTCCTGATTGGCTTTTTATATATTTCAACGGAGCTGTGCAGTATCTTTAATGATAGAGCATGCATGACCAATATATTTTTTCTTTATTTACTCTTCCAATTGTTCTCCTTATACAAAAAATAAAAGAACATTGGGTCAGCAGTAGTTAAATTTCCTTTAGTATACTGGATTGTTAAGTATATTATGCAGCTGGACTAAAAATGCTAGTAATTATAGTTACTGAATCTGGCTGGAAACAATTACCTTAATTTCCGTTGATTTTATCACAGTGCTCAAAAATATTATCAAATATAAAGATAAATGCATGAAATCCTTCTAATACAAGTTTTTATTAGAACTGTAAAACAAAACTAGACATTAAATGAGAGAATGTAAAATAACCCACATTTTTAAAGGTATAAATTTGTTTTTCTCTAGGCTGCTAACAAATGAAAGGACATAGGCCTAGATTCAACCTTGGTGTAACTTCACTGAAGTTAGCTTAGATACACCAAAGATGGTTTTGCCCCAAAGGGTTTTACATCATTTATTTTAAATGAAGTCTATAAATATTTTAAAATGAGAGTTGCCCTTCAGAATGCAGAAGTAGTGAGTATAAAAAGAAAGACATCCTGAAAGATAAAAGTAGATCTGTCTGAGAGGAAGTAGTTTAGGTCAGAAAGTCAAACAATTTAACTGTCTTTCCAGCCTCATTCATCTTATTCTCATGTTGCTTACAGAATGGCAGTAAATTAAATTCTGATGAAGATAGGACTGGGCAAGTCATATGCCTCTCATGTTTTTGACTGATTTGGATCCTTCCTAAAAGCGACTGCAAGAGTCACTTTTTGGGTGCACTGCCATACTCAGAAGAGAAACAAAGAGCTTATCTCTTCCAGTACGGTACAAAGACAAAAGGATGATTAGAATGGACGGTTTCACATGAAATTCTAAGCATATACCTCCTGTCAGGATCTATGGGCTGGATGAAGAGCTAGATGATAGATCCTCTCTCAAAGTACCTCTTCCCAGGGCAAATAGACAGGAGAAAATTAAGACTCATAGAGTGCTACTTGACTCTGTTGTGGAAGTCTGAAGTTAATTTGTAAATAGATATAAGGATCAGTAGCTGTGTCCATATTGCTAGATGAATTACAAGTTTATCGATGAACTTAAATACATGGATCCACTTATGAGTCCCCTCTTTCACACTGTTGTTTGTTAGCTAGGTGCATACTCTATAGTATTTTTTTGCCTTCCAACTGCTGCTCCAAAAGGCTCTTGACCTCACAGAAATCCTGAGACATATTTGTCAACTTCACATGAATGCTAATAGATATCATAGGACATAAAAATGACTGTAGGTGGTATGTCTGGATCTTCGGAAATACAAGGAGGATATCTTTACCGTGGTTTTGGTGTAGGTGGGATGGAGAAGAAGGTATGAGATTTTTTTTCTGAGGTTAGTTTGAAAGGATTGAGCCTGCTTGTTGTGAAGGTAGGGAAGAACTCATATTAACTTGAAGTCATGCTCTGAAGGAATGTGAGAAGCATTCATAGTGAATATGAATGAATTCCTGCTACTTTTTGAAGAGAATAATAGCAGGTACAACTCAAAAAATAAGTGAGGCCGGTCGCGCACGTGCCTCGTCCGGGTCCCCCGGTCGCCGCAGGTCGACCGTGCTGGGACGCTCGCTCTACGGGCTCGGGTGCCGTGTCACCGGGGGAGGCAACAGTAGCAGCACCTCCTCGCTCAGGGTCTCGCATCCAGATGGTCAGGTGAGGAGAATGCGATAGGCCAGCCGCCCTCACGGGTCGGGGGAGACCGGCGTGGACTACCAAAAGACGACTCGATACGAGTTCAAATCAGCAGCCGCTTTATTCTGGAAATGCACAACTTATATAGGGCAGGTATAGAGCGGGGAGAAGAGGGAGGAGTGGGTCACTGGATTGGATGTACGCTGGTCTTGTGATCCCTAGTGGGCGGTCCATTGACCGGAGCAGATTGCTCCGGCCCCCACCTTCGGGATTCTGGAATGTTCTGGAGTGTTCTTGTTAGGTGTACATGCTTGTTTTACATCAAACATACATTTTCTTCCCAAAACCCTCCTGTACCTAATTCCATATCTCCCTACAAATAAGGGATTTTTTTGTAGTCTATTTCTGTGTTCTTATGCCTACGCAAATCTCTTTTCATGTGACACATTCAGCAGAATTAGGATGTGCTATAGCAAAGGAAAGTGTTTTGAGAGTTGTGCCATGACAAATTACAAAACCATACACTGCACTCAAATGAGGAAGACAGAGAACAGCCTCTTAGACAACCACATTCCCATTCCAGTGAATATATATATACTACTGTCAGGATATTGCTTATGCACATTACTAATCAGAGTTGGATGTAGTTATATATTTAAAGGCCTAACAATTTATGAATATTGCATATTTTACAAATAACCATACTAAAATAATTTACAAATACTTTTGAATTAGGTCTCGATTTTGATCAATTAATTCATTATCATCATTTCCAGGAGAAGCATGGAACCTTGAAACACAGTGCTGAGAGCACAGATCTACAAAATATGCTTTAGATTAGGAATGCACTAACCTGGATTAGCTAATCTTGTTACCCCTATTATACAGTGGAGGAGTTCAGTGATGAAATGAGAGTCACAAGGCCCAGTGTCCCAAATGAGAGGAATATGAGAGACTGCCAATAGAAAACACTGAAGAAAAAGGAGGTTATTGCTAAAATATGCATAGTAAATATCTCTCTTTCCTTCATTTAGGTGCCAAACTGAAATCTTGAATTAGTTTTCTGTGTAAGACATGGATCAGACCTGAAAACTTCTTCTAGAATGTAGGTATTTTGGCTAATCTGTTGAAAACACACATCTGCGTAACTTTCCTGTATGTTTGGCAGACAGGTAGAGATGCCATTAAATTTAGTGTGATAATTTTGTGCTTAGAATTTTTCTGTCATTCGTAAACTCTTCAACCAAGATTCACTTAAGGTTAACCTTTCATTTCCCATTTCTCTGGAGATTGCCTTGATCTCAGTGTAAAATTCATAGGATAAATAAAAGAACAATAAACCGAAAACATGATTTTACAGCACAATGGTGAAGGAGTCCTCTGAGAGAGAGAGTATTAGGTTCCAGTGCTAAGGTTCATGGAATTCCTATACATTTTCTGTTAAACTGTCTGAAATTGAAACAGTCCCTGAGACAACTAGTCTATTCCCAGAGTTCACCCTGTTTGGAACAGGAAGTTGAGCTACAGATCTCCTGAGGTTCCTTCCAAGCTGAATTATTCTATCATCCTATTATCCTAATACTTGAAAACTAATGAGATGGACCAAAACAGCTGCTTTAGAGGTAAATGAGAATTTATTTAAAATAATGGGTAGATATTTCTGCTGAAGACTTATAATACAAAGATGGCATTCTCCATAGATTCTTCTTTAAATTTTACTTCATTGTTTACAAAGAAAAAAATATTTTATAAAAGAAGAAATTAAATAATCACAAACATGTGACCTAGCATTCATGAGATTGGCTAGGAATCCTAACTGTAGATTTTCAAATATGATTACCTCAATCATGGAAATATAATAGACAACAAATGAAGTGATTTGTTAAGGCATAATGTTATAGAGTATCTGGACACGCTGGTTTGGTGTTTTGGAGTTCAATTACATAGAATGAAATCTTTACCTTCTTCCTTAAATTCCTGACAGTTTCTTCTGAATTTTAGTTAATTCAGTAAATGATCACTGTTACACAGGTAGTAGTGTGTTTTGGAATCAGATTTTGCAAATTGTATAGAAGTGGTCACTATTCTGGAGGAGCAGTTGGACACACACAAGACTGGGAGTCCACTAGCTCTGCTGAATTACTATTCTCAGTTTGCTGTTAGGAAGAATAGCATTGACTTCCCATAATAAGTACATACACGTATAGGAACTGTTACTGAGTTTCCTTTCAACAATAATAAATTCGTTTGATCAATCCCTCTGATTTCAGGTAAAAGAGTGCTTATAAGACCAATCTTTTTGTTTTCTCTTACCTATAATTTATCTCTTGAATAGCAATTTTCATTTGGATTTCAAGACTAGTAATGACAAAGGAATGTGTAAATTTATTACATAGAACTAGACTGCATTATTCTTAGATCAAGGAGCACTATGCTCTTTGTAATTTATTAAAAACTGTAGTGCTATTACAGGACTAAATCAAATGTTAGCACAGTTCTAGTACAGTTTATGGACTCTTCTATTTTGCTATTTGGAAATAGATGACGATATTATTAAGACCTGAGTGATCCAGATCTCAGCTCTAAATCCATATCTGGTACATAGTAAGAGAGCAGATCTTGCTTTGTGATCCATAATAACTTATCAGTGAGCTAGATTTATGTTTGTCTGTTTGATTTTGTTAGGTATTATCGTAAACTGCTGATTTTCCTTTTCTTAAAAATATACAGAGTGTCTTTTTTCTTTTCTTAAATTAAAAAATGCCTATAATTAGAGTCTATCTCACTGTCTTGCTAAAGTCAATGTAAAAAGAAATCTGTAGCTGTATAGTAGATTCAATTATAACCATTATATCATTGTATTCTGACCTTTTTTTTGGTGCCCTATATGTCGCTCTTCACTACATCGAGGATATGTTAATCAGACTCCTGACACAGGCTGAAATTTATTGATTGCATTATCCCTGAAATGTTTTGTTGCACTGACTCAGCTCCCTGTTCATTGTGCTGATTTTAAAATGCGATTCCACACAAAATAGCACATGTCATTAGTTGGCATTAACTACTGAATACTTTAGGTATTCATGTCTAAATTGCAGAATTCTTGATAGCCCTGCTTCTTTCCCTTGACTCCCTCTGTATAACATATATTACTTGTCTTTCATTGAAGTAGAGGGATTTTGGGAATATCAGAATCTCCACCTCCTGCTTCAATACAGGAGAAGTGAAGACTGACGGGAGAAGAAAGAAGTTTGTTTTTAGTCTAGGTCTACCAAACAATATTGCATCTGTTGAATTGATTTTCTTCTGCTAAAGATATTATTACAGAGAAGGATGCTCTGAAAAAGAGAGAGTAAGTGCATGCTTAGTTAGGGCATACTGTCTCTTCTTTGTCACAAATGCCTGTGGACCTCTAATAGATGACAATCTTGGGCTGAAGTACAGGAAGGTGAAATGTGACTTTGAGCCATTCTTACTCCTGCCTCTGTTTCTGAGGCCTCTGAACTATGAGAACTTTACGGGAGGCTTGTGCTATTTGCATTACAGTCCAACCTTTGCAATATCTTGGAAATGTTCTCTTCTGTGTTCTATTTTTATTTTTGAACGTAACCTATGTGACTCTTATTGGAAATTATATGAGACTCATTTTATGGTATGGATTTCCATAATTTCAAAGACAAATTTGTCAGAAACTGGCTTAACTAAATCTAAAAAAAATCAAAATGTATCCTCAATTTTACATGGAATTAACGGTCACGTAAATGTCCTTTATTGTTCTATATCTACACAAATACATAAAAATATTTTTGCCTTCATTTTATTTACACATGGTAAAAAAAAAACAATTGAAGAGAAAATAATGTGTGTTACTAGGGATTTTGAATCAGAATATGGATGCCAGTTTCACTTGTCAGTCTGATCATTTAACTAGTTCACTGAATTATATTTTATTATGGGCTGAATATCATGACTGTAGTTGCTAATAACCATCTATCTGCAAGGGATCTACCACTTTATATATTAATAATGAAAACAAGCAGGAATTTACTCCTGAGGAAAAATACATAATTATGATGCCACCAAACAGTCCAATCATTCTGTGCTATTATAATTGTTGTTTGAGAGAAAATTTAAGTAACATAAAAATGATAAAATGATAGTTTTAGCTTGATATATAATATTAAGAACTTCTTTATCTTAATAGAAAATCATTTAATAAAATCTAATTGTAAATATTTTAACATCCTTGACAAAAATGTTTTTATTCACAGCATGGAGTTTGACTGAATGGTAGGCACTGAATTCAAGAAGAGAACTTGTAATTCACTTCTTTAGATAATTTAAGTCCTAGTTATCCAATCTTAAAAGAGAAATTCTGCATTACAGTATCCATTGTTTTCAACCAGACTAAAGCCATTACAAAAGAGACTACAAATGTAAATCATATATAACATAAGAAGACCAAGTAGAATAAATACAAGGAGAGAATGTTACTGAAGAAGTGCATTTATGAAAACCATTTGAATTAGTCTGACTTTCTATACAGCAGAATCTTCCTACTGATAATGATGTAGGAGGAGTACTATAAACAGGGGAGGAGGAGGCACTAGAAAGATTTGCAAGTAACTCCTTTCTCAAATGGTCTCCTGTATTTTCATGTGTGGAAACACTTGAGTAGTCCTAGGAGCCTTACCTGCATTTACAGAGGCATGCTGAAAAGCTCTTCAATGAGCACACTTTATGCAATTGGTTAAACCGATACACAGCTTTACACACAAATGTATATCCCACATTTCTCTGTTATGAGAGATACATGTAAGAAATCTATTCTAAGTATAATGCATGGCAGAATATGTTCCTGATGTAGAAATAATTATCTTGTCATAAGAGATCACTGAGATTTCTTACATGTATCTTTTTCTTTTAAACTCAAGCTTGAAAAAAAAATCCCTTAAAAACTGTTAATATAAAAGAGAATTTTGAAGTAATGCCCTGCACCACTACTCGGACACAGATTGACCTCAAATATTTTGATATAGAGAATGAAAATATTTTTAAGCTTCCTGTGCTGCTACAGCACAAGTTAACAACTGTTTCTTTCTCTTCTCTGGTTTCTGACCGAATTCTTTCTTCTGTTTCTTAATGAGAATTTTAATTTTGATTTTTTCTCTTTTTTAAAAAAACTCATTCTCTTCCCCTTCCTTCTCAGACTCTGGGACATATTACTGTCTTTGTGTTTTCCCACAGCTGTACCTTCTGAAACAGCATCTTATGGACAGGTGTTTTTCTCCTCTCCTAAGGGTATTGCTATACCCCTCATAGAAATGTCCCAAACATTTTTGTTTATACTTGGAGGCTACCTTTTTTGCTTTTATACTTTAGGAGTAACGCCCCCCCCCCCCCCAAAAAAAGAAAAAGCAGCAGTAACAGCACCAACAACAAAAACTTTCTTTCAAAGTATAATCAGAAAGAGAGAAAGTTCTGCCAATATTTTATATAATGTTTTGTGAATCGTGCAATAAGTTGATGATAAGGGTAAAATATCCATTTCAACCTGCTGGTTTCAGATCCGTATCTCACAGTGACCACTTGCTATAGGCTAATTATCTGACAAAGCTGCATCACTGTACAAATCAAAGTGTATGATTCATGAGATCGGGAAAAAAAAAAGAACAAAGTGGAAGCAAAGTTATAGCGCAGTTATTATGAATAACTTAGGAATAATGCAAAGCTGCTTCAAAGCCCAAATTGTGTAGTTTCCTAAGCCAATTTTTTTTTGTTGGAATCAGAGAACTAGTGTATCTTTGCCTTCCCTGCCTGTGCCAAAGTTGTGAAAAGCTGGGCTCACTTAGCTGCCAGCTCCAAAGAGAGAAGCTGGGACCATCCCTCCCTATGCATCCCTCAGCTGAAGTTGTCACAGTTTGTTTTTTCACCTCATGCTTCCCCAGCAGTGAAGAGATTATCAGCTTTGCACTTTCACTGTCTACTTTCTAAAGTAATACTGGGCTGGTGCTCGTTCTTCACTCTTGCAGTAGCAAAATTGCACTTCATTCAAAGCGTCATGAAACAGCTTATGAAGGAGAAGTTGAGAATCCTATCCCTGTTCTGCAGGCTGTTCCTGTCTTTTACACAGGATAACTAACAAGCATTTCTAAATTCTTGCAATGGAAAACTGGCACTTTCGAAAATGAATTTGCAATCATTCAGACTTTGTTTCAAACTATAGAGTATAGAGCTAGCTATCAAAGTTTTAAAAAATGCCAAAAAAAGGAGCTTTCCTAATTTAAATTATCACATCTACTGAGAGAATAGGAGATAAAATTTCAACTGATTTTGACTATATATGTAAAGCTTTATCGGTCTGAGAAGGTAATGTATATTTTCTTAAAAGACCGCACAATCGGAAAAGTATTTCCATGTGCATATCATTTAGAATAGTTCACATTGTAACTCCAGGCTTTTTAAAAAATAGCCAATAGGGAATAACAAGTATTACCTATGTTATTAACGCTAAGAGAGCTTGCATTCTTCTAAAGAAATAAAAATGTTCCAAACAAAGTACCAATAGTCCTTTTGCTAATTTCCCCCATGCAGGTTTCTTTAGTTCCTGTCGGACTGTTATTAGTCATATTCAATAACAGCATGTCATAACTGAAATGCTAAGGAAATAAAGTAGGAAAGTCACCAAGTGTGACACATTACAATATGGCCTACCACTAAACAATAAATCAGAATGCAGAATGACATTCTCATGCTAGAATCAATTTATTCTTTTATTCTACAATCCTTTAAAAGAGCAGTTTATTTAGGTAATGTTTTGAGAACGTTTTAAATCATTTTTAAAGAAACTGCACAACACCTTCCTGTATTGTATAGCAAGCTGCTACTACTCAGAAGTTTTGGGGCCGATTTCTGGTTCACACGAGGGAAGTGTTACCACTATCATAAAATAGATGCAAACATATGTTATGAAGTTAATGTTAAGATAGAAACAGATTGGGTTGACAACATCCTGGAGACTGCATTAATGAGTCATTTGCATAAAGTCACTTCAGTGAAGAACGTTATATTCAGTTAACTAATTCTCTCAGACAATGGAGAGTTAGTTTAAAGCACTAAATAAAATATATGGATATATTCATAGAATTGGTTGCATTGCAAAAAGAACTGTCCTGTGTATGGTAGCATAACGAGTAAGATGTTCTTTCTGCTACCACTCTCCATTCTCTGCACCAGTAGTTTTCTAACACCTTATTTTCTTTTGTTTTGATAAGCATAAATATTCAAAAAGACCCTGTTATCTATTTCTCACTTTTTATCTCAGTATTAGGGGCTTTCTATTTGAGGCACCTGTTATAACAAAATGTGCATGTGAGTATGCAAACACAATTTTCTCATCACTTCTTGATTTGACAACCATGAAATCACAGGGCAAAAAATTCATTTTTTATGATTATTTCTTCATTTATCTTATTGTTTAACTTGTAAAGTATTAGACACATGTAAAATATTAAACATCAAATTGTAATGGTCTTGAATCTACTTATTTCAAACTCTCAAAATGGTATATAAGATAAAGGTAAAATGGCTATGAACTTACAAAATTATCTTGGCAGATAATTTTGGCTGAATGATGCCTGAAAAGTACAAAAGTAAATAGCAAATTAAAATTGCTTCCTGTTTTTACTTTGCTAACTATAATCCGTTAAATGTGGAACTAGGATTATCTCTTTTTTCCATTTTTAAAGGAAAAACAGGAAAGAAAGCCACAAGTCTTAAACAATAATAATAATAATAACAACACAAGCCTTTTAACATAAATTTCTTTTAATAGTCTTTTTATAATTTTTTTTCTTCTATTCATAAGCAGCAGCTGGGGTTGTTGGTAAAGAGAATCTCCAATGAAACTGCTTTGTCATTTTGTTATTGAGAATTTAGATTGAATCACAAAGGAAAACTTCTCTTCACAGATCCAAGACAAGATCCAGCAGAGATCAATACCTGAAGCAAAACAGGAGGGTTCACAAGGAAGAAGTGGACCTACCATGAAAGGTTATTGAAAAAAAGCACAACACAGAAGGAAGCGTGTAACAGTGATATTCTTGAGAGAGACTCAGAAAAGAATGAGACTCAGAAATCAAAGAAAGACATTATTATATAGAATTATAGAATATAGAATATTATATATATATATAGAATTATTATACAAAATTTTAATTAATTAACATACATTCAAATCTCTGCAATGATTCAATTCCCAAGTGTTTGCTTAAGTATCTCTCTCCAGGTCAAAAAAAATACAATTAAAAAAAAGAGGAATATCAAGCCTTTTTAAAGTGATATGTTAGAGTTGCTTATAGTTAGTTACAGTTTTCTAGATTCAGATCAAGCTTTTGCTTCAGGCTAGCAGTAGGACTCTGACAGCAGGCAGGTTGCTAAATAATTCAAATTTCCAAAGTGGAAGGAGAAAACAAACAATGGTTTCAGTTGGTTTTTATCTTTATTTCTGTGATTCCCATTTTGGGAAGTCTGGTCACCATCTTTAAAAGAATAATTCCTTTATTTAACCAATGCTTTGTTCCTTCTGCAATCCGACTTGTTCAAATTTATTATTCATGTTCTGATACACCAGTTACATTGGATGATTTTATCCTGATATGAGCATTAATTCTATCTATCTAAATGATTGTTTAAAATTAAACTTCTTTTAGTGTGAAATATGAACCATTTTTATTTTTCTTGTACAACAGTGATTATATGAACTCCCACAAATAGTAAATATCTACAACTGAACAACAGCTAGATGACATAATTTTTATGATTTAAGTTAATTTATATCCTTAGATCTATCTTTTAGGATCAGATCTCTGCAATTATTCCCTATGTGTATTTCAAAATTTGGGAGTTTGTTATAAGCTGTTTAAAACAAACAAGAAAATCTTCTGAACCTGACTATTTAAACATATTCTTGTCTAAAATAATCCATTAACTAACATTAGTTAGCTTGAAATACTTCAGTTTTTTTTTTTTTTTTTATCACCATGTCATTGCAAGACAGAATTGTGAACTCCTGTCTCAAAGGTCTTTTCATTTGCAAAAGTATATCTAGGAACCTTTGGAAAGGTTGACAATAAAGATAAAAGAATAAGGAAAAAATGCACATTTCTAGCTCTTTAAACCAGTAATTATTTGACAGACATATAAGACATGGGGAGGAATCCCACTACTGTAGAAGTTAATTTCAATATTTCCTTTTATTAGTTTTTAGTAGGTAGGGGATGAAAAAATAAAACTTTTGAATGGTATTATTCTGTTACATAGGCTGCTGAAAACATTTGTTTTTTAGGACTTGAACTTGCATTTCAGCCTCAGGAGTATGTTCTTGTGCGAAGCTATCACCCAACTGTTTGTGGACAGCTTGTGGCATGCTCTCCAGAGTGATGCAGACACGTCCCTTGTATGACACTTCTATTTTACAACAAAAACACAAGTGTAGAGTAAAAAAAATTCTGAGGTATTGTATTTAGCAGAATTTCCTGATATCCACCTAAGAACTACAAAAAATATGATTTCATCTATAGTTCTTTCCTACTCTGTGTCGATTGATACTTAAAATAGTAAATTATTAGGAAATGGTCATTTCCCTTCCGTAACTGTGGTAAGGTGACAAGTACAAGTTATGGCAGAAAGTAAAAGCTGTTTCCCACAAAGACGGCTAAATCCATGATTGAAATCTCACCATCAAATTTTGTAGTCATTTTGCATTCTTTTCCAATGTAAAGCCATATTAGAACTTCGGGATGTGACCAACTAATCTACTTAATACTCATTTAATTATCTCAGCACTTTGTTTTATAATTCTCCATGAACTACTTAGATGTGAACTGATACCTTCTCACTGCAGAGCTTAGGATACCACCTGCACAAAATTTAATCAAGGAGAAAATTAAAAGTAAAACAATATAAGAAAAATGATGTTAGCTCTATGTTAGCAATTCTGTTCATTTACAGTTATTCATGGAATGTATATCAATAACATTTTACATCTAAAGCTCATAATTTCATTATAAATTCCAGTGAAATAAAGACTGCTATATAATAACTGAAATCTCATGCATAATTGCAGATGAGGAAATTATAATGGTCATTATTTTTAGGCTACCTGATGTATTACACAGCAAAGATACATTTATTTGGTAATATATGTTACCTTAAGAATCTTGACTTCAGTTAAAGTTCTCAGGTCAGCAGCAAGCACTGCAAGAGCACTACAGGAGTTATATCAGTTAATACTTGTGTTGAGGGTTAGATCCAAATCAGGCATTGCAGTGAGGCAGACTTGGTTAAGTGTCAAGTGTTTCACCACAACTTCAGGAGCAAATACTGAATTGCCTTTAGATTGCATCACTAGCTGTTGGAGACCCGCATGAACATATGAACAAGTACACTTCTGTCAAGTAAGAGAAATTTCAAAATTTGTTGTAATAATTGTGATTTCATCAAGAAAAATTATGTGTTGCCATACTGTTTCTAATAAACACACCTATGTTTCTAAATTATTTTTCTATGCCAACATGACAAAAGCATAAACAATTGTCTCATAGAGTCACATTTTTCCGTATTTCACCTCATTAGCTCACTCAAATCTATGATGAAATTGCAATTTCAGAGATACATCTGCATTTTTTTTAAGTTTTTAGTTTTGTGTTTATTTATCTTGATTATGTAATCTAAGTGGATATTTTTAACTCCACTTTGGACATAAAGTATTTCCACTTGTACTTGAAAACTATTACAATGTGTTGTTAAAATATAAAAGATATAATAATAATAATAATAGTAATAATAACAACAACAATAACAATAACAATATATTATATTATATTATAAATATAAATAATAATATAAAGATAAGTAATAATATAAAAAATAAAAAGTGCTGAATAATATTTGAATGATTTGAATCTTGCTTATCTGTACTTACTAGAAGCTACATTAGGTTAACTTACATGCAAATCTATTCTTACATCTTCATCTGCTCCAGCGTTCTTAAAAGAGCGGCAGAATCATGTGCTGTATATGTGCATTTTCAAAAAAACACATTGATAAGTGTTTGGTACATAATTTAAATTCTGTAAAATTTTTATTTATTGATTTTTCTCCATTTCTTTTTTTTTTTACACTTGATAGTAGTCGTTTTTCATCCAAAGGGAGAAATTCAGTGCATGTACTGCAAACACTCAGTAGATTGAGCAGATATTCCATCTGCTGAATAGGGAATTGTGTTTAAAGAAAAATTGAGTTTGGTTCAGCTTGAATAGTGTGCGTAGAAGCTCAAACATGAGGTTCTGAGAAAAGTATTCTTTCTATTTTCTTTTTCTCCTAAAAGAAGTTAACAGCTTGATAACAGTAGTTGATATGGCACTTAATCTGCTTGAATAACTTTTCAACTCATTTTTTTAATATCAGAGCATATTTGAATTATACCACTTTTTCCTGTTAAATCAATACCAACAAAATGGCTCAGAGTGATTTCAAAGGTGTTACTTTATTAAAATTAATTCAATGTCATCTCTATGTTTAAAGTGGGATATAAGACAAATAAAACCAATCTCAGTTGGAAAAGAGTAAATGACCAAATCATGATGGCAGATGTAATCTCTTTAACATGTTATCAAGCAACAACATCTGTTATTAGTCTCAGCTGTTTTATCTCTATGAGCCATGGGCAATAGATTATAATTAAGTTTCAGTTTCCAGAATATGTAGCATTCTAGAAAATAAGAAGTATAATCCTGAGTTCAACATTTTGTTGTGATTAAGCTTATTATCACAGAATGTGATTCTGTGATTCTATTATGATCACAGCTGTGCTAAGAAGACTATGTTTTGCTTTTATTTTCTCTTTGTCCAACACTGATTTGTTCTCAATTTGTTTTTGAAATGGAAATTATTTAGGTTTCTGTCTAGTTTTATCTAAATCACTAAAATCTGAGAATTCTGGAGAAAGACCAGAAACTGAAATGAACCACATCAAAATACATCTAGTAATCACAACTTAAAATGTTAGTGGGAACATACCCAAGCAGAGTATTTTGATCTAGAATTTAAATTTCTGGTCAAAACAAGACAGAATTGTAGACAGGGCCTAAGTCCTCAACTGTTGTGTTTCAGTTTCACTTTAGAGTTCTAAAAATGCTCTAACCAGCCCCAGTCATTAGTTAAAATGTTTCCTGTCTATCTGACTCTCTTTTAATTAAGACAAGTCTGCAATACTCCAAAGCACAACAGGTAAATTTAGGTTGGATATCTCTAAGATGCTATGGAACAGATGGCCATTAATATGTTCTTATTGGCCTTGAAATTACTTTTCAAAAAGAAACAATAAATTCATAGATCATTTGACCTAAATATTGTTGTATCTAAGACTCTAAGACATTTAAGGAAAAAGAAAATTACTTTGTTGTAAGAAATTGGACCTGCGGAAGGAACATTTTCTTGATATCTGCCTAGATATTTTGCAATATCTTCTGCAGTTTACAACTTGGAACTATTATTTTTGATACCATTACATATATTTTTTGTTCAAAAGAAATAGAAAAAGCACTTTATCAGACAGCAACATTTTCAGCTAAGATATTTGGATTGCTCAGGCTAATTTCCTGCTTTTGCATGAAAACTCTGATGGTTTTGTGCCTTTGTGTAATATGCAAGAATGTTGTACCCTAGCTCAAGTGTGAGTGAAAGCTATGCTTGGGCACAAAAAAAAACCACTGAGCTTCATTCTTTGCACTCAGAAGAAAGAAGTCTGATGATTGTATTCGCCTGGATGTTGAGTTTATTCTTGCATACTGAGAATATAAAGATACTGATGATGTAGAAAAAAAAAAGAAAAAAAATGTTTCCTTCACTATTCTAATTAGGCATAATGATAATACATATTCCCTTTCCTAGGAAATAGGCAGGAAGTAATGAGTGGCTTCTCAGCAGTTTTCAGATTACAGTAGTAGATTTCTCTGCCGTACACTTCATCTTTTGATCATACAGGGAGACTTGCCCTGCTCAGGAAAGATCCATCTAAGAGCTAATGCCCTATGTCATCTCTCCTCTAAGAACGAAATACATAAACATGGTTTTCATGGAGTAACCTGAATTTTACACTTTGTTGTCGTCAGGAGAGGAATCACTTTGAGATTTTAACTAACTTACTTAGTTGATTCTAGATTTTTTTTATATATTCCACATGCATTTCAAAGCTTAGATTTACAGCATGTAAGTTTTTGCTTCTTGTTAAAGTCTTTTTAGAGAATGGAGATTTGTAGTACAAAATGGATTGGAGACCAATCTGATAATGAAATATGCAGTTTTTTGAGAGCCTAAATAAATCAGAGAAGATCCATGAAGAAATTTTTAAGGTAATTATATGAGACTGAAGACACTTCAATAGAATAATAAGGATTTCCCCAGGTCACCTAGATGTTTAACTAGCAGGTTATATTAGGATAAGTATATAATTAAAAATTAGAATTCATGATTTGAGAAGTTCTTATTACTGATATTATTTGAATTTTAATCCTCAAGCTATTCCTATCTTTGATAAGATTTAGAAATTTCCAGTAAAATTCGATGGAGAGCATCACTGTGCTACCCAGTTTTGAAAATACTTATCATTCCTTATGCTATTTTTATACACATATATTCCTATACTCTCCAATGTTTATTACTTAACCTTGTATGTATGATTTTTGTGCCTCTTGCAATCTTACCATGAAGCAAGTGCAAAAAAAAAAAAAAAAAAGAATAGATTCCCCTAAGTTCAGTGGCAAAGATAGGCACTTACCAAATAAAATTCCTTCCAACCAATGCCATGTGTCTGAGACAGGTGAAAGAATTTTATTCCAACTTACCTAATTTTGGATAGACTGTCTGACTAAAAAAATGAAGGAATCAGGCACTAATTGTGTGGCAGTGTGGATTAATTGTGATTTTAGACCACAGTAAGATTTGTTTATATCAAAATACGTTCAATTCTTAAAGTAAACTCACTAGAAGAATTTTAGCTGCCTAACCACCCAAAAAATAGTCAACTACCACAATATGAGAAGTTTAAATTACATTTGAAATAAATATCTCAAACACAATATAAACCATATGATCATTAAAGTATTAAAGTTAATACACTTTGAAACATTTTTATGAGCAAAGTTATGATGTGAATCTTCTTAGAAAAGATACACATATAAGTTGTGGAAGAAGGCAATAAAATATAATCAATACTAACAGCAGTGAAAGGATGTATCTAAAGGAGTGATTTTTAAAAAAAAATCCAAGCAAAAATTTAATAAAATCCTAATAAATTCCTAATAAATTTAATCATTGGGTAAATAACTGGAAGATTTATATGAATTTTATAGTGTTGAAAAAGCTTCACTAGCTAGTGTTAACACTAGTTACTAGTTTAACACTAGCAAAGCTAGTGTTAAAAGCTTCACTTTTTTAAAAAAATAATGTATTGGAAACTCATATTACAGAAGTTAATGTAGAGATGGCATTTCCACAGTACTGGTATGCATAGCAATTCATAGTAATTTGGGGGTGTTGCACTTTTGAAATATCTGTTAAACAGTAATAATTCTACACAATAAATGGGAGACAGAGACACAGATCTGCTCAGTGTTACTTAATGAATCTGTTGTTGAATCAAGAAATGAATTTGGTCTCCTGAGTGCAAGTCTAGCACCTGACCTACAAATCTTCGTCTTCTGACATCTGCTTTTTTCACTCTTTTCCAGTGCTTATTTCTTTTACCAAATTGATATACCTCCCATGTCGGGTCAGTGAGCAAATCAAGGGATTAGAGTGTTGCCTTTGTAAGTGTGTTGTAGATTTTTGCATACAGCTTCCTATTTCTTGAAATAGCAAGCTAAAATTCAGAATTTTGAGAATTCTGATATATCATTTACACTTACACCCAGCTGTATGGGTGTGAAAAATGTTGCAGTTTGAAAGACATAGTGGTGGCGGGGCGGGGAAGAATATATCAAATCAGTATCAGATTCACAGTCTGTGGACTGTAGGTCGAATCGCCTTCCTAGGAGCGAATCGAGTTCCCAAATAGTGTGATCAACTATAAGTTCGACTCTGGCAGTATCGGATTCAGGAACAGTCTGTCAACTGTAGGCCCGATTGCTCCCCCAAACAAGTAGTCGAGTACACAAACAGCATGGTTTATTCAAACAGAACATTTACAAAGCAGGTTATGGATGTCAGTACAGGAAATTCTCTACTACAGCGTGGGGTTTTAGCTAGCTCTGATGTACAAATGTGCAATCGTCACTCACCCCAGAAGATGGGAGAATACTCTCAGTCTCGAGTCTCCTCAAGCAGCGTCTTGACCTGAGGGGAGGAAAGAGGGGGATCAGCCTGTCGACTGACCCAGGATTTACGATGGAATCTTCTCCCCCTTTTCTCATCCTTATTCACCTTTTATACTTTACATTCAGGTGGAGCTTGAGTGACTAGTCATACTTAATATTGTTATTTATTGGTAAAAAAGTTTCTCGCTTTCATTTAAAGGTACAGTCAATTGAAAATCTAGAGCGCATGCTCAGTGAGGAGTAGTCACACCTCAGAGGCGGGTAACTTTTGGGGTGGAGGTGTGTGTTGGCAGTATAATGAGCTTATAATGAGCAAAGCTCAAGCAAAGTTCATCCAAAAGGAGTGATTTGCCACGCTTGTTGGCTCAGCACTGGACATGTTACCTTATATCTCCCACTGCACAGCTACTGTGTGGCTTATCAGCGGCCCAGCACAGGGAGTACAACAGTTTGGCCGCGGTGTCTTCACTCTGCTCCAGCCTCCGTTACTCCCCTTTGCAGCTGCGAGGGGGCAGATTGTGCTGCCTAGGGAACCGTGGAGGAGCAGAGTCCATGCGTACTAGCCATCCTGGAAGTGGCAACTATGTATCACCCCAAGCAAGCCTCTGTAATGCCCAAGCTTCTGTTAGGCCCTAGTTTTTCTCTAGGTTTCCCCTTTTCCAGGCCATTCTTCCACATTATCCACCCCGTGACTATAGTCACTCAAGCATCACATGAAGTTGTTTAGGTGTTAATATAAACTGCATCATGTTTAAACCATATAAGTGAGTGATTGCACACTGGTACTTTAGAAGAGGGGAGTTACAAAGAAGTGAGGAGTCTAGTTCTACAGGAATACATACAGAAATTATTGCAGTTACAATAGTAAGTAATGATTGTAACAAACTTTGTATCCACCCCGTGACCATTGTATATTGTATTTAGTCTCAAATTAGTGTCTTAGTACTCGAGACACCAATTGGGTCATCTGTTTGCAAAGGTGTGTAAGCGGTGAACTGAATCATCTTTATGTTAATAGCTTTCATTATAGTAGATTTTACACAGGATATTGCTATACTTAGGATAATTAGCATCATGATGAACATCACCACATATTCTATTAAAATTTGGATCCAATCAGTGACACCAAATCCAAACCAGCTAAACACCTTCGCCAGCCAACTAGTGCTCATTGATTCCCGGAGTTCATGGGTGTCTTTCACCACCTGTCGTATTTTCTCTAGTTGGATGTTGAGGTTCTGTGCAACATTAGGGATATAAATGCAGCAGTCAGTACTGGAGAGGTTCAGGTAGCCACAAAGTCCATTCTGGTGTAACATCATCAAGTCCAATGCCATCTGGTTCTGAAGAGTCATTTTTGATGTGGCTTGTAATTGACGATTGAGCAATTGTATAGTGGTATCAGTGACATTAGCTAATTTTTCTACTTGATAAGCTAGCTTACTTAACCATAATCGCGTTTGCACAGTAGCGTGACCAAATCCAAAAAATCCTTCCAGTCCCCAGGTTATATGGGTAACTACTTCTGGGTCCTGCCACCCCTCTACGTGTCCTGACGTATTTTTGCCCATTTGAGCCATCCAGTGGAGTTGGAGAGGAGTCCTCCTCCACATGGGGCACAATGTTGGAAAGCCCAAGGCCACCGGAGTTCAGGTAATCCAGCCCATAAGGAGGGCTACATATTGCTATCACTGCAGGCTCAGATCAAACCACAATGGGAAGGACTTTCATGTCCTCCAGATGGACTTCTTTAACTGTGAGTGGTGGAGTAGAGCAAAGTCTGTGGTATGAGCTGTTATATAGGAAATGACAGGGTTTTAGTGAAGGTTTTAGTTTTCATGAAGGCTTTAGTTTTCATCTTTGCCCCTTTTCCAAATTGGATGATGTGAACTGACAGAAAATACATCTTCTTCCCCCCAAATATTCTGTAGTGTAAATGTTTTTTTTTCCCTCTGTCTTCTCTGTGTACAGATATTTACCCTAATGGGCAGATGGGCAAAAGCATACTCTCTCAATGGTGGCATTTTTTTCATAATTTTTCTGTGTGACTTTTCTTTCATATTTTTTTTCTAGATTGTCCCTGTCCTAAAAATATGCTTCTGATCCCAGAATATCTCAGTCCCCTCTCAGTTTGTGCTCAGGTTTATTCATTTTATTATCCTCCCTAGTGTCCCTTCTCTTTCTCCTGGTCAGAGTCGAGTTCCTGCCATAACATTTTCTGTCTCCAATAGATTCCTCTCAAATTCTTCTTCCTTAAGCTTGTCATCCTGTCTCCTTTTGTTTCCACTCCTAGTTATTTATCCTGCAAATTCCATTTCTGTCTCACCCCTGTTGAAGTGTTCCCTGCTCTCCATCTTATGTCCAGCATTCCCCAGTCTGCTTGTGAGGCAAGACCTAGAGTTTTCCCAGCTCTTTCTACAATTCCATCATTCTGCCAAGCAGGCCTCATCTCTTTAGAGCCCTGAATCAGGGCTTTAGCCTGACAGGCTCCAAGATTTCCCATCATAACTCCAAGATCTAGCAGCTTTCCTCTGTTAGGCTTCCATTCCTTGCAACTTGCTAGTCTCAGGCTATGCTATTTTTGTCCCTAGACTGTGCCTGATGAGATTCATTCCTTTTATGAACTGGGTGCCTCCCCTTTCAGTACTACATAACCTATTTCAGTTTTTTGTTATACACTATGTGGTCACAGAGATACTCAAAGGAAAAGTTCACCAGCATGACGTTCAATCTAGGAATGAAAAAAAAGAAAGAAAATAAAGTAAAAGGCAGCCCTCAGTCCTTCTCAGTAATGACTAAGTGTTGTCAGAGAAATTCAGGCAGGCCATTATATAAGGAAGGCAAAAATTGTTTGACTAAATTTCATAATAAATGCTGCTTTTAACAGAAATTATTATTGTCCTAAATATTTCTTCCACCAATCTGATAAGGATTATTTATTTACAAAATCGTACATAAGCCCTGGCAATAGCAATATTAGCTAATGGGACCTTTAAGTAAAAGAATTTTATTCTGTGGTCAGTGATATAGGGGGATGTTGGAATGATACCGTTTATGATTCTACCTATATCCAAAGATTTTGAGGAAAGATAAAAGATATTGTCTGACTAGTAATACTTTTGCCATCTGTTTCTTCATATATTTTCTTAAACGTACTTTCTCTGTAGGTGCCTGAATCTTAGATTCAATAAGAAAGCCTTATGTTCAGTTTTATTTAGAAATAAATTTGAAAATAAAGTAGCATGCATTTTGATTCATGTATGTTCAATATTAAGCGAGAGTTTTCCAGCTGACCATACAAATTATTTTTGTGATTATACTGACATAAGGAAAAGCTAAGATGCAAAACAAATTTTCATATCATATTAAAAATAATTTTCTTCAGGCTATTTGTCAGTGTTTCTAGACTTATAATTCAGCAGGCTTAAAACCTCATTCAAAAACACTGGATTTTTTTTTCTTTCAGACATCAGCACTTGAGAAGCTCAGTGTAAATTGTGACAGAATAAGAAATGATTTCAACTCAGTTGGCTGTATAAAACAGCTTTAAATACTCTGCTTGTAATATGCCATGATTTATGGTTTTCCAGAGAATGGGATGCTTTTAAATCTCAGACTTTGTCTGTTGGAGCTCTAGGAATGGATGATGGTGGGTTCAGCTGAACACACATAAGGAGATGCCTGTTCACTCTGAGTCGGCAATCTTTTATAAGCTAATTACAGTTGTATTAGGGGTTCTAAAAAAAGGCCATAAATTTTGAAAATCCCAAGATGTATTTTCACATCTCCACTGTTTTTTTCTTTCATTTGTGTTTTATTTCACTATTCAGCCTTGTCCATGTTGGTTTTATTCAACACACACTTCCTTATTCTAAATGTCAGTAAGAAAAACAACAGCAACTTTTACATGTGATAGATCTTGGAACTTATTATCTCCCCTTTTACATTCCCAATGGATTGGACAAAGACTGGGCAGTCCAATGGATGCTGTTTTTATAGATACAGAGGTTTGTAACTGGTCATCAATGGTACTCCTCTGGTTCATGAGGAACTAGGCAGCCAGGAGCAAACTTATTCCCCACTTGGTAACTCAGCCTACTTGTGCAGCTTCTTACTCTTCCTACTTCTTGGCCCATGCTGGCAGGTATACAGCCAGAAGGAGGCAAAACTGGCCACTGCAGTTAATGGAAACTGCAGGTTGTGAGGATGAAGGGAACTGTTAGTATTTCCTGAAGATAGCGGGATAAAATATCAGCCAAAAGCTTGGCCGTTGTTGCAAGCCTCCTAGGATATATACAGACAGACTGATTTTGCTAGCCTAGTGAGATGGTAATTCACTGAGTTGACTGAAAACCAAGTTATTCTTGCAACACTCTTCCTGATGGAAAAGAACCTGCATGTAGCTACTTTAGTTTACGTGCTTTCCAAACGTATGTGGACCAAAAAGAAGCTTGACTCTCCTATGAACTTGCAGAATCATATCAGCAGAATCAGCAGAAATATATGATTAAAATACTATTTAAAAGTAGTCCATGAGTCCAAAAGTAGTGTTATGGCAGGCTGAAACCTACTTTAGCTATATATTCCTCTCAAAATGAAATACAGATTATACTAAAAACAAAACAAAATACAAAACACATCTCCTCAATAAAAACAAAACAAACAAAAAATCCATGCAAAGGGTTTCATTCATACAGATACTGTTAGCTTGGAAATAATAAATACAGACCTAAAATAATAAAATAGCATTAGAACTGTTGCCTTTCGCTTTGTGCAATTCCTTGTTCCTGTAGTACACAGGAACAGGGTAATTTGTCACATTCAGTGATTTTGATGTTTCTTATCCATCAGTTAATAGTGGGATCAAACATTTTCAGCTAGTTAGAAATTCTTTCTCCAGTGAAATTTAAATTTGTCATTGTGTGTTTGGAAACTTGTATAGTTATATGGGATTCTGTCCTCTGGGGGAAAACTACCCTACCAGATTACAACAGCAGTCTTTAATGAGTTTAATATATATGCTTCTTAAATAAAATTTCTATTAATTACTGTCTTTCAAAAATACCATTCCTAATTTGGAAAGCCAAATTTGCAAATCTCTCTTTTTTTTTTTGTTAATTGTTGGTATCCCCTCAGTAGTATTGAAGCTGCAAAGCAGCAAAATCAAAAGTTTTATAGCAAGCTTGGTTTTCAAAATATCTTTAACTTATTTTTTCAAGAGTGCTTCAGTTTGAATGTTAGGTTGCTATTGTTGTCACAGTCAGAGAACAACAGCTGAATATGCAGCACTAACAGAAGCAGCTATTTTTTAAGTAGTCTTTTGTCTACTATTCAGAAGAGTCTTGAATTAGCGTTATATAATCATATCTCTTTCTGATATTGATGCTTGAAAGTTCTGGTTAGCATTATGTTGAATTCATTGGAAATAGAGGTGGAAAAAAAATCGAGCAAAATCAAACAATGGATATAATATCTTAATCCTGACTCACAAAAGTAACTGTGATGTGGTAGCAGTGCAGTAAAGCAATTGTTTATTTTGGTGTGGACCAGCAGACCTGAAGTCTTAGAGAAGCAGTTGAAGAACAAAATAGGTTGCTATATAAATAGACAGATCTCTGTTTTTTTCCACACATGAAGGCAAATTTATGGCAAGCTCCATGAGTCGCAGGCTTACTTTCTACTAACCAACGAAGTTATCTGTGTTACTTCTGCTGTTGATTACGGATTATTCTGTGATTTTGCATTTTTGTGCTATTCATGGTGAATAAACTGGTGAAAAAGGTAGGGAAATATTTTATGGAATTCCATCTATTTCCTTAACCTTCCTATCTATTGCTATTCACCTTTATGGGATGGAGAATAGCTGAGAGATTGAATGTAACGTCTCTGATGCTGCAAATCACTCGTGCATAAACAAAAAAGAAATACATGCACTATCTTATTTGCCTGAGTGTTCAGCAAGACAATCAATGCAACCCTGTGTAACTTAGGGTGAATTACCTAACCTAAGGGTGTCAGTAAACTCAGACAGACTGCTAGTATCTTGCAGATCTGTCAGCTTTCTTCAGGCTTTCTTATCTCCTTCAAAGCTATTCCTCTGTCTTCTGTCAGGACTGGCATACTCTATTAAAAGTTAGGGATCTTTTAGTCTAAGCTGTAAGAGGTCATCCTCTCAGAAGCTGCTAAAGCATAAGAGGTGTCAGGTCATCATTTCATTTGATATCTTGTAAAACACATGCCATACTATTTTCTTGAATTAATTCCTTTTTGAGCTAATTTTGGAGAAATAATGTAATCTGAATTAGAGCTCTTTTATGGATGGAGAATCACCCATAAACCTCCTAAATGCTTTTGAATTCAGTAGGGCCTGTGAAGGACAATACATAGCAAGATCAAAGTCTATGGGAATAATGTATCAGTCCTGACTCATACAAGTCACTCTATAGGGGAGATGATTGCAGTCAAACAGTCTTACAGTTAATGATTTAACTGCACTTTCTGTCAGAATTTGTGTCTGATTTTTGAAAGTAATTCTCCAGCTTCACTCTCCAGTGAATGGATTCTGGTTATCACATTTTTCCACAGCCATATTTTTATTTTAAATGTAAGTACAAACAGTACAAATCCTTCACCTTCTTTTGTAAATATTAAGCAGATTGAACTCCTTGGGGGTGAGTCACAAAAGCTGACTTATTCCTACCAGTATTATTGGTATGTTCCATGATAAGTAGGATGAAAGAAGCTGTGGTAGCAGAAAATTCAAAGTAGTACCTTAAATTTAGATATAAGATTGTTTTTCTAACTTTTTAATAAATTTGTAACTCTTCTCATGTTTTCTCATGCATTGATGTCCTCCTTTAACCGTGGATTACAGAGATGAACATTATGTTCCAAAAGACAGAATCTGAATGAATGATAGCATTAAGCTTTTCTGGGCATAGGATGTTATGGATTAACATCCCCAAGTTTTTAGAGTTTTCATTCGCAATTCCATAAACATTGTTTACACTATTGTCCCTAGATATGTAAATTTCCTTTGTCTATATGAAAATTAATCTTTATATCCCTATTCCGGATGGACAATAATTGCCTATCATCAACCTTTCCTTTTCTTCATTTACCAGCTCTTCGGCTGCTGCATTACCTGCGAAGTTTTTTACAGGTAATGCGGTTCTACTAAGACTGCAAATGAGGTCAAAAACTCATGCCCTCTGACATGCTATTAGAATAACATATTAAGGATTCATTGATGAATCCTTAATTCCAGTTGTATATTAAAACCTATGTATTCACAGCTTTTAGTCAGTTTAATATATATAATGTTGATTTTTGCAGGTTTCAACAGATTCAGCATGAAACTAAATGATCTATAGAAATCAAAATACTTTTATCATCATGCCTGTCAGTCCAATGCAGTAGTTTTCCTGATCAAGTTATAAGCAAGAACAAAGCATCTCTTTCCTATAAGCTCATTTTCATTGCCATTAATGATATTATCGTCTTTTAATAGGTTATTCATCAAATCCCATATCTCTTGTTCCATAATTTGTCTGGGATCAATGTCAGGATGACAGACCTATAATTAGTTGTCCCATTTATACTTTTAAAATATTGGCGTAACTTTAGCTTCATTCCAGTCCTCTGGAAATGCTCCAGTGCTTCAAGTCTTATTGAAAATCATCACTGATGATCAAGAGATCTCCTTATCTGACTCTTTAAAGCTCTTTGAGGCAAAATTATCTGGACCTGCTGATTTAACATCTATCATGATGGTTATTTAGCATTCTTACTATTTCTTATTAGGATGGCAAGTCTTTTGCTGTTAAAATCCCATCTAACCACAATGTCTATTTTTTTCTGCAAAACAAGAGAAATATATTCCTGTATGCTTACTGAAATAATTTAAGACTGATTCTTCTTCTTTACTATCTAAATAGTTATCCTTCTAAACTTTGATTTCTACTCATTTATTTCTCCTCCTATTTCCATTTTTGAAGTTACCTGAATATACATAAATTTCATTTTCCTTTTACATCTTTTACAGACACAGAAACATACTCACTTTATAAACATACAAATGCTGAATATAGACTTCAAGCTTTTGGGGAATTTAGCTAAGCTTCTGAAAATAATCCTTTGTTTTTGCTTTGTTTTGTAAATCGTGATTAAATGCCTAATCTACTGTGTTTGAAAAAGCAGATTAGCTTGGTACAGGGAATACACAGGATTCCTGAAATGTGTTCCTGTTTAAAACCTCTAAACTAATACTTAAAATGGATCAGACCTTGTTTTCTGTGAGATAGAATCTGGTATCACTGTTACAAAAAGTAGATACAAATTCAAAAGAGAATAATTATTTGACATATAATGAGTCCATCTAAGTTCAGTAACACTGAATAAATACTAAGAAAGGACAACCTTCTCAATAGTAAAAAGGGCAAATTTAATTGCAACTTCTTGCTTTTGGTCTTTTTGACTCTTAACTGTTTTCACAGTACCACTGCTCTTTTTTTAAAGAAAGATGGAGATTTTTTTTTTATATATATAAGGGCGTATGTAAGATTGGACTTTTACTCTGAGTTTTATTTTTCTTCATGTACACATCAAACTTAAAACAAATGCTATGCCAGAATTGTATTACATAGTTTCTGAATCTTCTGAGAGGTGACTCAAGTAGCTAGAAGGTCTTAAGTTGTGTGGAAGAAAACACAAAGTCATTTCCAGTAAAGTTAATGGATGACAAATATTGCAACAGACAACTTTGTTCTATTCAGCAATCAGAATAACTTGCCTTTTGTAAGTATATAAGATAAATGCAAACACAAATATCAAATCTAGTTGAGCTGAGCATGGACATCTTTGGAAAGCAGCTAATCAGAAAGCCCTTTGGCCCTCTCATGACAGTCACTTGAGTCTACTGTTGCATTACTGAAATACTGACTATGTGAAGTTCTTAGGGAAAAGATGACAGATTAGAACAACTTGACAAAAGAGATATGAAAGTATATTCCAGGTCTTGAAGTGTGTCCTGCAGAGAGTTGCTTTTTGGTTTATTCAAGAAAAGTTTAAGCTGTGACTTCATCATGAACTAAACATACTGAAAATTGAAAGCTAACTGTTTAGTGTCTTAACGAACCATTGGAACAGCTTATCAAAGGCAATAGCAGATTCTTACTAGAATCTTACTAGATTCATCTTACTAGATGTCATTTTTTTCAAGGAAATATGACTTTTGGAAGAAAATAATATACCTCAGCCAGGAAAAGAAAGAGAATGCCAGTATGAAATACAGTTATATGGTATAATGGTATAAACTATGTAAAATATTAGATTATGCAAGATTAGCTGATCATGCTGATTTCTTTCCACATTAACATCTGTGAATCTAGTGAAGAATTATAACATTAATTATACAGATAAAGAAGAGTTTTCAAAGGTTAAAAGTTCAGAGTAGTGTCCATCAAAATTGTAGTTAGAGGGTAAATATTAATATTCTCATACACCTGGACCACTGCAGTTAATTACAATATTATTACTGAATTCAATGAATTAGTATCAAGACCTCTACAAGCCAACTACTGGAAAAAAAAAAAAAGATTAGAATAGTAGAGTAAAAGTAGAGTAAAAATTAGAGTAAATAGAGTAAACGTTACTGAGTGGAACAAGGCATAAGCTTAATCACCAGTAAAATTCGATGATGTTGTCTCATAGATTGTTTTCAGTTTGTTAAAACTACGTGATATGTTGGGGGACATGGGGAGATCTTTACAGGCCTCCAGTGAGGCCTAGGTCTGTGTAGGCCTTGGGCTGCCCAAAGGTGACCCCTGCTGCCTGCACAGGCTCACTCATGCCACTTGGCAGGACTGAGCAGTCTTGCAGAGCACCAGGTGGTTCATCACACCCATGAAAGAACATTCGGGCAGCCCGAAGGTGGGGGCTAGGCACTCCTCGAAGGTGGGGGCCGGAGCGAGCAGCTGTGTGACAGGGGAGTGCGGCTAATGAGGACATCTTGGCAACAGCCCTCACCCAATCATGTATCTCTCTCCTCCCATCATCCCTCCTACCGTTCGTTATATAAAAGCTTATGTTAGCTGTAATAAAGTCGTCGGTTGACCCTGAACCATATTGGTTATGTCTTTTGTCAGCCGTCCGGGTGTTTAGGCAGTCGGTGCTGCCTGTCCGCATACAGGGCGCCGTCGGTGCGGCTAAAGCCCTGCGGCGCACCCCACGGCCTCCTCACCTTGGGTAGGTCCGACCCGACTGGGCCAGCCCGAGAGAGTGCCCCGGCGCGGCGGCGTCCTCCTTCCGGCCCGCGACCGGACATCGCAGAGGATCCAGGATCCCGGAGGGTGAGACAAGCCGGTTCCCCGGGGGGGTCCAAGATCACGCGCGGAGGGTCGGCGCGTCGGCCAGGCCTGAAGATCTGTGGCCTAGTGCCAGCCCCGGCCAGAAACCCGCGGCAGTGATAAACTTTGCTTGTCCTCTGACATTGCATATTTATGTTTACGCTGTCTATGATCTATGCAACTTAATGAGAAGTATTATCTAAGTAAGTTGAATATTGGATGTTCATGCTGACAAGATAATGTCACAATCAATACTAAGGAGCTTGGCTTCAGGGGTTCACCTGCAAAGAGCATGTTAACTTTTGGAGCTATTTCACATTTAAAGATTTTAAATTCCCACTATGAGAGATTTAACTCTATAAGTATTCAGGCTGGTTTTCATAAAGAAAAGTAGAAATCTTGTTTTTCTTTTTCTTTTTTTTTTTTTTTTTAATATTTGCAGTTCATTCATATTTAGGTACTGCAGAAGCTGGAAAAAGTTTTAACAGGCAGTGACAGCTACCACAAAACGATTAGTTTGACTAATCATTAAGCATTTAATTTCCCACATGATGGAAGAAGTTTTCAAAATGGTAAATATATTTGAATAAATCCAAAAGGAAATTAAGACATTGCCTATAGTTCTGATTCAGTAAAGAGCTCAATTACACGATTAACTTTGTACACATGAATAATCTGTTCCAGGAAACAATCAAATGAAAGCAAACTGATGAATTGGGCTTAGTGTAGGGAAAATGGAAAGTAATGTCTTAGGACTTCAGGACAGGAGATAAAATGATCTAGAAGCTCCAATACAAAAAGAACAACAACAAAAAATAGCTTTAATATTCATCCTACTAGCTGTCTTGGGAGATCTCTGTAAGCTCTGTTTTGTTCATAGTAACCCACACTTGTGGCTATTTTACCCCATGATCCCCAACAGAACTCATAGCTTTCTTAACAGTCAGAAACACGATAGCTCTAGGAGGTCAACAGAATTATCATCGTATTTATTTTCCGAAGACATTAAGGGGAAGATGAATGGTGTGAATAAATGTATGCTGATCACCAAAGTATCTTTTATATGGGTAGTTCGGATGGCAGCTTATTTTGAAGTATGTGCTGGAGGTCTTGTAAGGTCTTCTTCCATTTGCAGAGTCCTTGCATGAGTATGCCCAGATAACAGAACTATAAGTCTGAGAAGATTTTGTAGATTATGAATCCAAATATGTGCAAATTACACCTAGAATATTTTCAAAATGCATATGTAAATACCGATGTTTTAAATGTGAGTTTCATAAGTACGAGATACAAAAGAGTTCTTCAAAACCCAGTTAGTCATTGCTGACATAAAGAGAAATCCAGGATACAGTGAGGCTCTGGAAGATAGTGTCCGTTTTCCCTCTCTGTCACACACAGACTGTAACACTGCACAGATTGTCGCTTCTTAGTACTTGCTGGAATATCCTTCCACGAAAGTAGGAGTGAATGAAATCCATGAAGCAAATGGTAGCAGAGTGAACAAAACTTAGTTTTGTTTAAAAACAATACTGCCTTTCCCCCCTTACTTACTGAGACTTTACATTAATTTCCTACTCTAGATAATGAACAAAGCAAAAACTTCAGGCTTAGACTCACCAAAAACTTACAACTGCATGTACAAATTTTTGACCATAATTGCATAGATGTATGTATGACATGTCCGTATCTACGCCACTGTCTATGTCTCCTCAGTAAGATATTTGCAGTGTGCATCCAATCTGATGCTCACTTCTTCAAAAACTTTTAATAGCATTTTCCTGAAGAAAGCAAAAGACAAAACTGAATAGAGAAAATGAAAGTCAGAGTAAAGAGGTTTGTTCTTTATATTGTTTGAGAAATAAAGTATGTGAAGACCAGAAGGCTATGAGCATATTTAAGTACAATTCACAGGTATATTTATACAAAACGCACACTTAAACAAACAATCCAGTTTTGTAAAAATACATGTCTTTGTTCCGACCTATTTCTGAAAATACTTCCTGTGACTTTCTGCTTTATTTACACACAATTCTAGTGATGTTATTAGAAATAACTGTGGAGTAACTGTGAGTAGTTAGGACTTTAATTTGAACAGGTCAACTCTTGTACAGTCATCAGAAATGAAATGGGATTAAGCACTGCCTGAATTGAAGCCTTTAGCAAACTGATTGATTTAGGAGTAATAAGTGCAATCAATTACTCTGAACTGTGGAATTGAGGTGTATTTTCAGCAAGTATAGATTTAAATAACTAAAGAACTAAAGAACTAATACATATATTTTAAATCTCTTTTCCTGGCTCTCTTTAGCTGATATATACATGGACATATATGTGCATGCACACACACAGACACACACACACACGTACAGCCCTGAAATCAACTACAGTGAAGACGTAGTTCCTCATGTACAATGTAAATTTACAGGCTCTTCATCTATGTAGTCCATTAACTGCATTAAATTAATGATGCAGGCAACATTTCTATTGTATTTTATACAACTTCTCTCCTCACTTTTGCCTGTAGTAAGGAAATAGTAGTTTTCTTTCCATTGATTTTCCATCAGCTTTTCCATAACTTACATTTGGTTCTAAATTCTGTATTCGTAATTTGGGAAATTGATGTTAGCTCTATTTCAAATGCCTGAATGCCATATCAAATGCCATATTTCAAATGCCGATGTGTGACAGTGTCTACTATTTATATATTGTATATGAAAGATTAACCTAGTAGCCAAGCTGTACTTCATTAATAAAATAGAAGCTTCTTAATGCATGACATTTACAAGTTATTACAGAACAGAACTTGTTCCTCAGCTAGCGAAAAGTCCTGTTTAATTGAAGTTTGAAAAACCTTATTTGTTTCTTCACTGTACTAATTTAATGACAATTTCCTTTTCCTCTTTCTTTTTCTTGTAAGTGCAGACAATACAGAAGATTCTGTAATCCTGTCCCTGCTCTTTTGAGTTTCTTACCCATTTAACATCTAAAAAAAGCCAATGAAAACAGCTAACTTAATGGCTTCATGTCTTTATCTCAGGCTGAGGCATCAACAAAACTACATTTCTCCCTTCCAGGGGTCTTCTTCGGGTTGCAGAAAGGTGAAACTGAAGTATTGACAGAGTAGGCTTGAAAGGCTGCATCATTTCAAGCAAGCAACCAGAAGCAAATATACACACACTAGTCCATAAAATGAAGCCCTGTAGCCCTTTTAGTCATAAATTGTTTCATCCAATCCCTATGATATATCAACACCTACACAGTTTGTACTTTTTTTTTTTTTTAATGTTCTGAGCAAACTTGTTCCCAAGAACTTATTTCCAACATCCCTGGGGACGGCTCCACAAGGGGGATGTCATGTATCTGGTGATTCCTGGCATCTAGCAAGCAAGGCACACTCACAAGCAAAGGAAGCAAAGAAAGAGAAGCTGGTAACAATTTGAGGGTGAAGTGTGGACTTTAGTGGAATTTTGTGTGTGTTTTTTTTTTTAATAGGGAAAATAGTTGAGTAAAAATGAAAAATGTGATGCAGCCATTGAAGTAGCTACTATGTAGGAATTATGGGTAGCTCATAATTCCAGATCATTCATCAGCAAACCTAGTTATTTATAACTGAAGAACAACCTGATAATTCTAGGGTGAGAAGGTTCTAGAAACCTGAAATTAGAAACAGCAATAGACTTCAGAAATGGTTTTGTTGATTTACACTTAAGCAAGTGAAAACACCTTTGCTCAAACTGGCTGCCAGGTGCATGAGAACACTGATAGATGTGTTGGCCCACTGACAGATGGCTCAGCCTCAGCTGGGGTCTCTACCCCCTACACCCTGTTCATGGGCCCAGAAACCCCATTTCAGCTCAGTCTTGGGTACTTTCCCAATCTTTGTTGGAGGACTGATGGTCTGCAGCTCTGGCATAGTGTGCCTGGTCATGGACTCCAGCAATGCTGAAGCTGAAAATGTCTGTTTAAGACATGTTTGATATAAGGTGAATCTAAAATGCAGGACTCTCTTGCTAGATGTGTTAATGATTAGTTAGTAAAAACAAGCAAATTCGAGTCAAATCTATTTAATTAGATCCTTACTATCAAAAAAAGGTTTAATTATTCTGATCTTCGGTGGGTAGGAGTATCTAGTGTTTCTGCTGGCTCCTTCCAAATACATGTAAAGGGAAAATTTAAATGCCTCTGATGATTGCTTGCAGAAGCCTTCGGGTTTTACTAGATAAACACTTTGTTGTGATCTTGTTTGAATTGTTTCTGTTAATTCCAAGTTACAAAATGGACCAAAAATTGCTTTTAGCTTTGCTTTGAGATTTTAGAAGAGTAAGCTTTAAAAGACTAAGGAAATTATAGTGACCAGATAAATGAGCTCGAGGTGATCTACAGATCTGAATCCAGATAAGATACCATATTATGGTAAATCACTACTTGGATCTGGCATACAAGCTCAAAAGAGAAAAAAAAAAAAACAAAAAAAAACCACAGAGGAGAGCGGTTGATGCTCCCAACTAATAAGCCTGCCACAAAAACAATATCTTAGATATCTCATACAGGATATTAAAAGTCCAAATCCCACGAAATACTTTTTTAAAAAGGGGGTTGTAAGAACTGTCTTGAATACTGGAAATCTCACAAGTCAAGTGACACAGACCAAAAGTATAGCTAAGACTAGATTAGTCAGACAAGAAAAATTAATTACGTAGCAAACTATTCTTTATCAACTTGAAAAGGAGAATAGGGATGAATAAATGAGTCTCTGTATACCAAAGCTTGGATGTAAAGTGTACCTTGCTCATGCTCCTACCTCTCAAACAGCTGTGACATCTGGAATTTAAGGAAGAAATTTCCTCTTTGCTCTGATTAATGTGGGTTTGTGGTGTTTTCATAATTTTTTGCTTTCCTCTGTAGCATAAACTTGTTGAGATCATAGGGAGTTTTATCCACCTCAGATCATTGCTTTAGCAAGCAAGACATCGATGATATCCTTGAGCTTTCTCACTGTGTAAAAGTATGCATATGCTTATGTCTCCTGGCTTAGTGTGGGAGTTCACTTAATTTAGGGTGTGGAAAAATCTTGTCTCCTAATGTGTAAGTGAATATGAGAAACATTTAAAATTAAAAGTATAATGAAAATTGAAATGAAAAACCCACTATAATGATTCTTGTAATTGTGAAGGACTCTCTAGTCCTCTCACTATTCCTAGTCTAGCTGTCTATAAAAAGTTTGATAAAACTTTTTCTATATATTGTATAAAAATTATATGTCTATATTGAAGGCGGGCGAGTCAGGAGGTGACAACCACGACGAGGGGCCCTCCGCGACGGGGACCGCAATGACGGATGACGTGGGCCTCGCGATCCCCCGAGAGGGCGCGCCGTCCTGTTCCCGCCTGAAAACGCCCGTCGCTGGCCGTCCCAGCGAGGCGTCCGCGGGCTGCATGCTCTTTTTCCGTCCGCAGCACTGTGGCGCCGGATACCCTTCCCACCCCCAAGAGGCGAGGCTCCCGCTTGTAACTCTCGGAGGAGTAGCTGCGAGGGGGCTGCAGCTACTGATGATCTCCTTCCTGATCCTCAGATTCTAGGGTTCCGCGATAGGTGGGTACCCGTAGGGTGCGTACCCCAATGCCGACAGTAACACAATACGAGCTCCACTCGACGCCAATTTATTCAGGAAGTAACACAAACTTTTATAACTTTAGGAGAGGGAGGAGAAAAGGGAGGGAACAGGGAGGAGCGAGGGCATGATAGGTGCTATGCTAATGTGGTGGTCTCTCCGGACTGGGCAAATCCTGTTGGTGGGCGGACAGTCCTCCAGGGCAGACTGCTCCTGGCCCCCACCACCAGGATTCTAGCAGCTTCTAGAAAGACCTAGGCACTGCTCAGTCAGGGGCCACCGGGACCCCCCCCTGTACAAGATCCCGGTGCGCATGCCCCATTACAGGGTAGCCCTACTCCCCGTTTATGACTCCCAACACCCGCCTAGGCCGACGTGATCGTGGCCCACCCTGGGGGCATGCACGTATCCTCACCTTCCCGGGCACTGGAAGCCTCACCTCTGCTCGCCGAGGGTGCACCGAGAGGATGGGGCCTTCACCTCCGGCCCGGCGACAAGGTTGTCCCCGCAGGCCGGCAGCCTCCCAACTTAGGGGAGCGCTGGTGCCTTCCCCGGAAGCTTCACCTGCAGACCGCGAATCCCTCTCGGCTACCCGCAGGCCCCACCAGGACAAAACGTAAAAGAAACTGATAGCGGAATAAATTATAGGCTCCTGGAGGGTGACTTCTGGCACCGGGGGAGATGCCGCAAAGAAAGCCACTACACAGTAGTGAAAGTGGGCAACATTCCAACTTTATTAACAGAAAACTTAACTTTATATATCAAACAGGGTAGGAGGGAGATGGGACGAGGGAGAGCTACCATTGCTGGGGGCTGCTGTTGATCACTTTCTATTGGTGGTGCTCCGTGGTGGAGGCTTCTGGTTGGTCAGAGCTACTCGCTCTGACCCCCTCCACCAGGAGCGCCTGGCCCCCACCTCCGGGCTGCCCAAACATTCTAGATGTTACATGTAATGAGTTTCCCGGTGCCCTGCACACTGCTCAGCCGCGCCAACTCGCCCAACTGAACGTGTGCGGGCACCCGAGTCATCTAGAGGGCAGCCTGGGACCTACTCAGGCCTATATCAGGCCCTATTATCCCCAACACTATATATTATATATATTACACATATATATACTATAAACATTATATAAACATTATATATTATTACACATCTATATATTATTTAAACATTATCTATAAAAAGATAATGTTTGAGGAGCAACTCCTGCAGAGTGACCCAAGCACAAGAAACATGTGGCTGACATTTATTTGGAATCATATAACTGCATTTAAAAGGAAAAGCAGAATTCGTTACTGATATGATTGTCATCATGGTAAAGTACTTCTGCCACCTAACAATATTTGGCACACCCAAATGGCACAACCAAATAAAAAGTGCAAACTACTCGTTCAGACTTCCTCTTCTGGAATGCAGAAACCTCTGAGAGATGTTTCAGATAATATCTTATGATTTCTGAGAGCAATTTTAAATTTTGTGAAAATTCTGTAGCAAAACAAACACTGCGTTAGAGATTTAAACTGTTAATAGTTGAACTGTTAGTAAAACCTGCAATCACAATAACAGCTATTAGCATTGTTAAAATGTCCCTATAAACACAGGGAGGTGGCAAGGTTCTCAGATGGAGACATATTTTATGTTTGAAAAGACTTTTTTTCAGTTTATTGGACCTTGTTTCTGTAGTGGCAATAATTACATTTTAATTAATTTGCACAACTCATTTTGAGTCTACTGAGAGAACTAGAAGCAGAAGGCAGATATTATATTTTGCTTCAATTACTCAACTGTGCAATAGCTAATATGCATTTTCACTTTTTATTTATTTATTTATTAACTCAGAATATCTCCCATGTATGCTCCTATTACAACATCATTCGAGGCTATTCATAGAACTTCATAGATTCAATCTACACAAAGAATGTCTTCCAGACATGTAAACACTCATTCTCCACAACCACATTTCTCTCTGAACACTTTTGAAGCTCTGATCTGAGATGTTTGGCTGCAGCTCTTGACATCCTGGGAGAGCTGAGGAAAAAGCTGACGCTTTTTCATGTTTTAAAATGTGTTAGTTTACAATAATTCTCCCCAGTGTTCCCTGTTATTTTTCTTTTTGATGTTTTTGTTATTATATTCTCCCAGTACAATAAGACTATTACTAATTGTGAAGGTGGGGGGTAGTGTTGGCTGCAGCGACTATGAGTTGGTGGAATGCAGGGTCCAACAAAGAGGAGGCAGGACTGTAAGAAGCCTTGCAACCATGGAGTTCAGGAGGCCCAACTTTAGACCTCCTCGGAAGAATCCCGTGGGCTAGAGCTCTAGAAGGAAGGAGGGCCCAAGAGAGCTGGTTAGTTTTCAAGTGGCACTTCCTCCACGTCAGCAACAGTGCATCCCTGTGTGTAAGAAACCAGGCAGAGGGGGCAGGATACCTGCGTGGATGTATTGGAGATGGAAATGTCTATGATCTGTAGAGTCATAAAAAATCTCCTGTGGGAAGCAGAGGCCAGACCTTGAGAAAGAAGATGTTTGCCTGCCTAGGCTGAGCGATAAGGAGCATGGATGCAGTTGCTCAGCCAGGTTCACAGGCAGCTCCCTCCAAAAACCTGTTAAAACCGGTCACTTGACCGGGCTTGTAGCCACCTTAACCTCAGACATCCTCCAGACTATCTTTGGAGATCAAACACACGGAAATGAGGAAGAAGAGGAGGAAGGCAGGACCCTCGAATTGAGGGCTGGGACCCCCGACTGGCATGCGCAGGAACCCAGTAGACACGCGCAGCTTAGGACTACGGCGGCCACAGCAAGTATTATTAAGATCTGTCCTGCTTCCTTTACAAGATTGTGTAACCACCCCTTTATGCCTAGCCTGCTGAGCCAGGCATCCAAGCATCCTCCATCCACCTTCATCTTATTAATTCTGAATGTAACAATTTCAGGTGTTGGTGGATGGAGGAGCTATGGTCAGACAAGTTCTGGCAGCCTAGACCTTCCCACTCCTCGCACCCTGATGCATGTGCAAGGAGTAGGAAGTCTATGGCTGCCCTATTCTGGAGGATTGCCTTACGCAATCCCTCTTGATCTTGCAACAAATCTGATATTATGTTAGATATTATATTCAACTCTTTTCTGGCCCAGCAGACAAGAGCCCTCAAGTTGGCATGGGCCCCCATTGCAGAAAAGGAGTTTAGAAGCAGGCTCATAAATATTTCTTTTGTCTTTGAATATAATTGAACGTTAGGCCCAAGGACCTGAGCGGTGATGTCCCGTCTCTTCCGGTTGTGGGTGTCTATCCAGTTGCGGGCGTCGGGGATTGAGAGTGCAAATAAGACCAATTTTCCAAAATAGCAGGGCCCCCCAATGATGTCCACAGGAATACCCTGCCATGCCCTCTGCCCGCAGATTAGGAATACGCCGGATGGTAGGGCCCAGCTCACGCCGCTGGTGGAGATTAGGGGAATAAGCAACTGCCTGATGCCATCAGTGCTCGTTCTGCCCTGCAGAACGATTCCATCGCAAAAGTCCTCCAGTTCTCCTCCCAGAGCAACTTGGGCCCACCCAGTTGTTGCTTTCCCTTCGCATCCCCACCGTATCGAATTGGGGGCAAAACCCGAAAGGCAATTACCCCCATCTGACGACCAACATGTCCATTGAGCAGACGCGAAGTAGAAGCAATTAGTTTTTCCCGGGGCAGACCCACAGACATCCAGCTGCTCTGGGGGCAGTGGCAGGGAGGACTTGAGGACCTGAGCCACAAGCCCTGAGGCCGCTCCTATATGGAGATAACAGTCCTCCTGGGCCGTGCTCCATTTGTTTCTCCCAGTCTCCACCTCAGATCGGTGCTTTGGTGGTACATCCATCAAAACAACACCAGGACGCTGCCTCACTGCACAGGCTCGAGTGACGGCATAGTCTGTAACCGCGGGCAAGATGTAATTTGCCCAGTCGTCCTTAATCCAATACGGCACACCTATAAGACATGTCCGCAAAGGGTCGGCAGTGGATTGCATGCCGATGCAAAAGGACGATTGATTTACAGACTGTGCCCACTCGACCCACAAATTCGAGCACCTTTGTTGATCGTACATGGCTGGATGAGCCCTCGCCAACCTGATGTTACAAATGATCAGACCCGTGATCAAGATAGCAGGAACCGTAAGTTCTCCCCAAGGGATGCTCAGGAGCCGGCCAATGCTTCTTGACCATTCCCTGATGGTCCGCTGGGGTCTGTCCCATCTCTGGGTGGATCGGTGGGCGGTGAGGCTGGCTTTGTCCATTTGGCCAGGAGCCGTATTGCTCCTGCAGGTGTTAAAACACAGGTATAACCCCGGCCAAAGAAAAGCACCTCCACCGGCCCCACCCACTAACCTGTCTTTGGGTCTCGATATTTCACGAATATAGATTCATAGGCCCTGATCTGCCGGCTCACTCCTGAGACCGTGATGTTGAATGGTCTCTTGTATCTTAAGAAGTAACTTCCAATCTAGAGGTTGAAAGGTAGCATGAATCTGCCCATTAGCCCCCATAGAATAGACCACAGGGAAGGCACTAAGCTTCCCCTGCAGTCCATTCCCGGGCCATCTCCCCTCCAGCCATTGCTGCCTGGCATGCGCGCCTGTGCACCTAGTGAGGGAGAGTTGCGCAACTGAAGGTGGCGTTTATCCCCACCCCGGCCTGCCTGCCGGGTCGTACTGACCCTACGTGCCAGGATGCACCGGGCCTAAAGATGACAGTGAGGAGAGAGCGGGGAAAGGAGAAATTCCTAACTCTGAGGCCTATGCTGTCTCTGCGGGAGCCGATCAGCAACTGCCTCTCTCTGGTCTGCCAGCTCGCGAGGATGTTCGGATCCCCTATCCCACCAGCAGGTATCACCTCGTGAGTAGTTATCCATACTTTGCTGCTTTTATATGCTTTCACCTGAATAAATGCTCAATGTAGTCACCTCATTCTGTCGTGATTATTGCCGAATCCCGAGCCCATCCAGAACAGTGGATGAGCAAGGAGCTTGTGGCAATACTCAAGCAGAAGAAGGCGATATACAGAATGTGGAAGAAAGGACAGGATCCCTCGGAGAAATACAGGAACGTTGTCAGGGAATGCAGAGATGCAACTAGGAAAGCTAAGGCACGTTTGGAACGCAGTCTGGCAAGGGATGTTAAAAATAACAAGAAAAACTTCTTCAAATATATTAACAGCAAAAGGAAAATCATGGGTCTGCTGGTAAACGGGATGAATACCCTAATTACGAAAAACACAGAAAAAGCAGAGTTGCTGAATGCATTCCTTGCTTCAGTGTTTACCAAGGGCAGCCCTTTAGAGTCGCAGGCCCTAAGGACAAGAGAAGAAGCCTGGAGAGAGGAAGCCTTGCTCTGGGTCAGAGAGCACCTAAGGCAACTCGATACCCACAAATCCATGGGATTGATGGAATGCACCCCACAGTGCTGCGGGAGCTGGTGGATTTCATAGCTAAGTCAGTCTCCATCATATTTGAAAGATCCTGGAGATTGGGGGAGGTGCTGGAGGACTCGAAGAAAGCCAATATCACACCAGTCTTCAAAAAAGGCAAGCAGGAGGACCCAGGCAATTACAGGCCAGGCAGCCTCACCTCCATCTCCAGAAATGTGATGGAACGGCTGATACTGACCATTGTCTCCAGGCACATGGAGGACAAGAAGGTGCTCAGGAGTAGTCAGCATGGGTTCACCAAGGGGAAATCATGCTTGACTAACTTGATAGCCATCTGTGGTCGAATGGCCGGCTGGATAGCTGAGTGGAGAGCGGTGGATGTCATCTATCTCAACTTCACCAAGGCTTTTGTCACCGTCCCTCACAACATCCTCCTGGGCAAGCTCCAGAAGTGTGGGACAGTGGGCAGTGGACAGTGAGGTGGATTAGGAATTGGCTGGATGGCAGAGCTCAGAGGATGGTGATCAGCAGTGCAGTCTAGTTGGAGGCCTGTGGTTAGCAGTGTCCCCCAGGGGTCAGTCCTTGATCCAGTCCTGTTCAGTTTATTCATCAACAACTTGGATGAAGGCACAGAGTGCTCCCTCGGCAAGTTTGCTGATGATACCAAACTGGGAGGATTATCCGATAGCCCAGAGGGCTGCGCAGCGAGAAATCTTAGGAATTTCAACAAAGACAAGTGTGTGGTCCTGCACTTAGGGAGGAATAACCTCAGACACCAGTACAGGTTGGGGACAGACTTTCTGGAGAGCAGCTCTGCCGAGAAGGACGTGAGTGTTATGGTGGACGATAGGTTGACCATGAGGCAGTAATGTGCCCTTGTGGCCAGGAAAGCCAATGGGATCCTGGGGTGCATTAAGAAGAGCGTCTCCAGCAGGTTGAGGGAGATGATCCTGCCCCTCTGCTTAGCCCTGGTGAGGCCACATCTGGAGTATTGTGTAGAGTTCTGGACCCCCAGCACAAGAGGGATGTGGAGCTGCTGGAGCGAGTCCAGCGCAGGGCCACAAGGATGATCAGGGGCCTGGAACATCTGCCCTATGAGGAAAGGCTGAGGGAGCTGGGCTTGTTCAGCCTGGAGAAGAGGAGGCTGAGAGGGGACCTGATCAGTGTCTCTAAGTACCTCAAGGAGGCAGTGAGGAGGATGGGGCTGGGCTCTTTTCAGTGGTGGCCACTGATAGAACTAGAGGAAATGGCCACAAACTAAAGCATGAAAAGTTCCACAGGAACTTAAGGAAAAATTTCTTAACAGTGAGGGCGGCAGAGCACTAGAACAAGCTAAACCAGAGAGCTTGTGGAGTCTTCTTCTCTGGAGATCTTCAAAACCCGCTTGGACACAGTCCTGTGCCACGTGCTCTAGGTGACTCTGTGTGTGCAGGGGGGTTTCACTAGATATCCTCTAGAGGTCCCTTCCAACCTTAAGCATTCTATCATTCTATTCTATGATTCTAATTG
Source organism: Crypturellus undulatus (assembly GCA_013389825.1). Classification (NCBI taxonomy): domain Eukaryota; kingdom Metazoa; phylum Chordata; class Aves; order Tinamiformes; family Tinamidae; genus Crypturellus; species Crypturellus undulatus. Next base: position 71,153 of record VWPW01022472.1, read on the forward strand.
TCTGGTTGATTTAATAACCCTATGGGTCAAGATAAAATTACTCTGTGACATAGACATTAAAGTATGAAGTAGCATGTGGGTAACTACATTCATCTGCTGTCACAAGATGGACTACCAAGGACATCTAAAGTTTATTTACATATGAAAAGAGGAGGTTATTTAGTAAATAAGATGGAGCTTAGTGTTTCTGTTCTTTTAAGGTTACTCACTATTTGCCTTTAATATTCTTACTACAGATATAAAAAAAAAAAAAATCCAAAGTTTCCTGGATTGTGTATTGTACAAAGAGATCTCATCACCTAGGTATCAAAAGTTCCTTTAAAAGTGTATACTGTAGCCTGCTAGGCAGTGCTCAAGCTAAAATATATAAGATAAATGAAGGTAGAATATATAAGATAAATGAAGCAATCCTTCTTAATGGTATCTGTGAAAAAGGAAGAAATATGTTCACCTGAGTTCCATATCAGTGTAATAAATCTCATAGCTTTTATAGTCACATCCTTCACTATTTTATTAGTAAGCATGTAAGAATTATATGTTGCTCAGATTTAAAAGGATTCTTTGAGTTGCTTGCTCTCCTAACACCTAGCTCCCTGAACTCAAAGAAATTCTACAATGTTAGAAAGAATAGTTGAGTATATTAAAATCCATTACAACAAAGCCTGCTTCAGAAGCAACTCTTGACCTTGCTCTGTAATGCATGACCTTGTTCCAGATGCTACAAGTTAAGAAGGCTTATCACCTGTGCAGTTCATTGGCAAAGGCATCATATTTAAATTGATGTTAACCACAGAAAATATCTCCCCAGTCTCTGAAAAGCCAAAAGCACTAAGCAATGTAGCAGGAAACATAGGGATGCTCATTCATTGTTAATTTTATCAGTGGCAATATTTCTGTTTTCGCCTTGGCCTCTGTAGTATCATAACACTTTTTTCTTAGAGATGTTTTTCTTTTATTTTAAAAAAACTCTTTCTCCTCTTTAAGAGCAGAAACAGGAGAAAGGACAATACACAGCCTTGTGTGGCTGAACATTGTTTTGATTACTCAGTGCCCATACGATTACTAAAAGGGAGAAAAAGAATAACAGACTACAATTACTGAAATAGAGAAAGAAAAGAATAACAGGCAGGCATGTTTTATAAGACATACTACCCTACAGGGCAGATTCACATCTGGAGTCATTTGTTGGTTTGTTTGTTTGTTTGTTTGTTTCTCCTGACCTTAATGGAACAGAAACACTTTACCAACTGAATATCTATCCAAAATAGCAAGAAGTGAGGAAAAGAAATTAAGAAGGGCAAGAAATATGATAGAAAGATATTTTGTTCTGTCTTTCCCTTTTCTTTGCCTTCTCTCCAATTTTCTGTCTTTGTGGAAGAATTATGAAAATAAAAGAGAGAGTACAGTTTAAATGGGCTACAGAGCACTGAAGGTTATGTTGTGATTTTCTTCTCTTTGCTTTCACATCTACTACCCATTGTCTGATAGATGCAGCCCTATGTATGTACAATATCACACCGCACACTTTTTCACTTTATATCCTAAGTTATATGTTTGTATGTAGACTGTGACAGCTTTGCCAGTAACTCTTTTCTCCCTCTAATATTTTGAATATGATTTCCTGTTGCATATGATGTTTGCCTATAGGCAGGATTGGAGGCAATATGTGAAATTATTCCACACAATTTGTTAAAGGCAGAAACCCAGCTAATGACATCTGTGGAGGAGGAATCCAGGGAGGTTTCATCAAGTGTAGAGAGGTGGCCTTATATCTGCATATGCCAGAAAACTAGCCTTAACTGTGGTTTAATATTGTACAATGTTACCCACACATTCAGTCATTCTTGCTATTTAAGTTGTTTTACTCCAGTGTGATCTTAAGTCATGTTTGTAGTAAGGGATGGTGCATTTGCATACGTATTGTTTGTTTGAAATAAACTTGGGTTAATAATTGTATGCAAGGGGCACCATTGGGAGTGTCAAATTGGAGGAATCCAGAAATGTAAGTAGAAGTAAATATTGCTGTAGTATTCAGATAAATATTTGTTGTGTTTCTGTGATTCTGTGAAACTGGACAAAATATCTGTCTTTTTGAAATCCTTTTATCTTTAAATAACCACCTTAAAGTCCTTAAAGTGTTCCCAAAGATGCTGAACACTTTATTATAAAGGGCATTTGTATTAAGCATATGATTTTTTTTTACATCCATTGTGCAATGCCTAAGACAGGTTTCCTCCTTTATTCGCATCTCACGTCTTTGCATTTATATTTCCAGTTATGATTTATTTTGAAAATGTTATTTTCAGAGCTTTTTTTTTGTTGTTGTATTGCTGCAGGGGAAGTAAAAGCCTACAGGCAGATGCAATGCATGTTCCTTGCAAATACAATAAAAGCAATTTACATCTTTATTTGTAATATCCTGCCATACATTTTTCTTTCTTTCTGAAGAAAATAAATTAAGGAAATACTTTCAGAATAATAATTTTGATTTTGCTAATAGCATATTATGCAATCTTCTAAGCAGAGAATGTATGTTCTGTTCTTTTGTTACTACCAGATTTGCAGTAAAGTTCTAAATTTGCACATTGCATTAAAGTTCTAAATTTGAAATATGGAAATGCTCAGGGAGGGTCACACAATCTTCAGACAAGTGCCTCACGTTGTCTAAAACTTAAACTCGTGCACAGTTATCTATATATGGATGGCTAATTTTGGTTAAAACAGTTTTTTCGAACTTTGGAGTGTGGCTGCAAAGTCTGTTTCTAATCTACCTTGGTGTATTAAAGACAGATTCACAGGGAAATCTCATGTGTGTTAAAGATGAGCATGTGAATTTCTCCATGAGTGTACCATACCGTACCATGTTCTACTAATATATGGTTGGAAGTTTTCCTGTTGGAAATACTAGCTGATGAAAATTGTGTAAACAGTATGCAGATTCAAAGTTTTCATTTTATCTTGTGCTATTAAGCTAATTTCCCTTAGCATCTTCAAAGAATTATATATGAAAGAATGTCTGTATCAACAGTCAGTATCATGAGAAATTTAATACCATTTCTCCTACTATCACATGAATTAACTGCCAGAACAAAAAGACTCCTCTTCTCATATGAATTATCAAAAATCAGTGACCAGAAGAAAAAATGTAAGCAAATAAAAATTTCCTTAGTTCTCAGTTCTAATGTACTATTTTTTTCTGCACAAATCAATTCTGCAGAATTTTAGAACAGATTTTGCAATCAGATTGTGTTGGAAACTTCTTGCTGGCCCACGGAGTCGGGAGGGGATCAAAGACACAGACTCTATGTGAATTAGATCCTGATCCGTTTAATCCCGTTACACCTGCATATTTATACCTAAGACCCTTAGGGTCTAAGCTGGTGTCTTATGATTGGTTGCTAGGCGCACATGGCGCTTTACGATTGGCTGTTAGACACATGGCGCCTTACAGTTGGCCGCTAGGTGTGCTGCTAGGTCCAACCCACTCCGTCTACCTGCAAACTCTCGCGGGACTACCCCCAAGCTCTTGCCAGGCTGTTCACGAAGACCTGCTTCCTCCCCATTGGTTCACTCCCAGTTCTGCTTGATATTGCTTCTAGGGACCAGATCACCCACAAGATTGGATCAATAAAGAGAGAAGAGCTAACAAAAATATATGGCAAAGGTGCACAGTAAACAAACATAAATGTTGATTGTTCAGTATACACTTCTGACCTCCACAGGGTTATACCACCTCACACAAAGTTAAATTTGTCTTCTGGTTTTCAGTTTTCTATCCTACAGTTCACCATAAAACACTAAAGAATGAAATGATTCAGAGCTGCCTGAGGTTTAGCAAGCACAACCAAGTTGTGTTAACAATTCTTCCTGAGAATTCCCGTTTCCTAAAAAATGTTATACTACATGTCAATGACATATAGTTTCTTTCCAGGTCATTGGTTAGAATAAAATACTGCATTCAATTTGATTTAAATATTTAAATATTTGGTGTAGGGTTACATGCTATAGCTTCGTCTGTAGTGGATGTGGTTGTCATGGGTAAACGAGACTATTTCCCATGTGTAATACTGGGTAAGAGAAAAATGATCTGTTCTATCCCCTGCCTCTCCACAGTGAGACTTTCAAATCTTTCAGGTTCTGTAGCTTGTAAGAAATTGTTCTGAAATAAATTATGCAATTTGAAATAGGACTTTAATAGTGGTTACATACTGGGTTCATACGAAGGACAACCTATTCATTCAGTCTATTCATTGGGACGTAAGGCATTGAGACATAATATGAATACTGGTATATTAAAGGTTACATTAAAAAGCACAGTAATTGAAATTCCATTTGTTGTTAATGAGTCTCCCAAAAGACAGAAATGCACTGTCCCTGTGGCATAACTGTAATTTATTGTGTGAAAGTGATTTTAATTGTAGCACCCTTTTTGGTCTAGTGAGGTTTAAGTGCGATGTTGCAGGGTGCTGCCTCAGCACTGGTAGCGTCCATGCTGTCATGTGAAATGATTAATGAACATGTCAACAGTCTTGTATTCTGCTGCAGGTGATTTCTGTGCTCAGTTCCTTCAATTCCTTTTTCTTTATTTTCAACATTATAAAATCAAAATCACAATAGAAATCAAGTATTTACTCTGAGATTTTAGAGATGGACAGATTTGTTGATTTACTGCTTGCAAGTAACCCCAATTAGCTTTCACTTTAGACTGGTTATGCAAGGTTACAATATTTACATAAATTATGTAAAATTTTCCAAACTGATTACTGATTTGTCATGCTGTTATCATGTTCATGTGACACATGTCTGTAGAAGGCAAAAATACTTTTGGGAGATTCTCTTTAGTTTTTGATTTTTTTTCTTAGTTTTTGAAGGCAACATGTGGGCATTAAATGAACAAATCTAGAGTAGTTTTGTATTTACAGTCTTGAAAAATTATCACACCCTTATGATGCAAAAGGAAATTATTGACATTGACTGTATTTCTAATTTCAGGCCCAGAGAATCTAATAAAATGTTACCTTGATAAAGTTACAGGTATCAGGATTTATTTCATAAATATAATTTATTTGATGGAAATAATTTATTTAAAAGAAGTTCCTTCCACCAGATGCAACATACTAACAAATATATGTTAATTTACTATGTCTCTTAGTAAGCATTTTAAGAAAAGACAGGTAGAGGTAGAAAAAATGTCAAAAAAAATCAGATCTTAATACGTTTTAAACTCTTTTTATGGCATTAGGAGCTCCTGAAATTTATGGCGTCTGAATCTATTAAGGCTTTTGCTCCTCAAGATCTAGTCTAACATCCACTATAGACACCAGAAAGATGCAAGAGAATATCTTCTGTTACTTGTGACATTAATAAAATTAGGCTATTGGCTAAAGCATTAACTATTGGCAGTGACAGATTCCAGGTCTGCGCAAATCTTTTGGAGGATACTGATCTGGTAGTGCCAGCTTTTGTCAGTCACAGTGTTTTCAAGTTAAGTTGCAGCAGTAGTTGTGGCACAAAACTAATTGCCATGCACTGCATTTGTATTTAAATTAAAGTGTATTTGAAAAATCTGTGATCTACTTTTGGAGCATATTTTAATATAGCATGTGAACAAGTGTGGATGATCTAAGAACACAAAGCTGATATAAACCTTCTCACATTGTGCAAAATGCGGTCACATCTTGCTGGATAGCATCATTATAAGCACAGCTATATATCACTCTGCTGCACGGTGCTTTGTGACATGCCTGCTGTGTGGTTTTGTTTTGTGCTGTCTGTAGCTAACCATCTCATCCAGGGCTTGTACTGTCTCTGAAAAAAAATAATGCAAGTGCCAATACAGTGAGCATTTCAGAGTAAGGGAACAAGGTTCCTCACCCCTGATATGGACAAGAGACCAATGGTTATCATAAAGAGATCAAGCTCTGCAACTCTGCAAAATAGAAACACCAGCACTGAACTGGAGCAGCTGACAGGTTTGTGACATTTGGAAGCAGGGACAGCTTAATTATCATCCAGTTAATCCCATAAGGAGACGTAGTGTGAATTCATTAGTAAAGTATAATTTTGCACACTTTATTCTAGCTTCATATCATGGCTTAGTTATTCAAAGACTCCACAAAGTAGCATACATGAACCTACCCCTTTACAATGAAAGGCAATGCCAAGAGAAAGAGAATGAGAAATAGGTTCAGGTGAAAGGCTCTAATCAGAAACGTACTATCAGTCCCTCTCAGTTACTTCTCTTCAAAGGAATGTAGGCATTTCAAGTTAAGTCTCCCCAGTATTCATTGCCCTTTTCAGAGCAGCCAGAAAAGTGAATTGACAGCTGTGACATATTACATACTGTATGTTTGGAGGACAATTTACAGACAGTGCTCTGGATTGCAAAGGAAAGTACATGAGGGAGAGATGAGGGAAAATACACACACAGCACATCTGCACTCTGTCCTTCAAACACCTATTTATCTATATGCAGCTGTGGGCATGCTTGTACATGAGTATCCCGGCCCGTTACCTTTATGAACAGCCAGTATAGATAAAGAAATAATTTTTGGTTAATGTAAAAATGGTTTAAATATGAATTTCCATGTACAATCAAATACTGTTGAGGAATTTGGATTATCCTAATAAATATTCTTAGGTGAGAGGGATAGGGAAAGAGAAATGGTGTATCTGGAAATGCAGTAACAAATTTTCTTTTGAAACAGCCATTTCTGATTGATTGTTTTTGTTTTGAAAAGGAAGAAGAACGGAAAATTAAATTAAATGCCTATAATTCAGAGGTAATGCAAAACATTTAATTTTACAAAAATACAGATATTTTATCTGGCTAAATGCAGATTGTTTTTGTTTTTCTGAAATGACTGATAAAATATATTTCATTTCAAATTTAATTGAATTACCTATTCAACTGGGCCTGTAGCTTTTAGGTAAGTGTTAACCTGAAGACATGTTAAGCTACTAAAAATAGAGAAAATTCTGCCATCTATGATATATTGTGGTCATCTGAATAACTTTTAAAAATCATTTGAAATGGCATTTTCTTTTCAAATATTTCTTATTCCCTACTTCTCTCTCTGCCTTTGTTTCATTGCATGCTGCTTGTCGGTAAATTTTTGTGGTAGCCTAAGAAGACAGTGAAGCTGATTGTAAAAGATGAAGAAAAGGGAATAGTTTAAAAGCAATAAAATGATATGAGAAAAAAAGGAATTGAATTTTTTTAAAAAATGCAATATTTTGCAATGTGATGCTACTTGGGGAATAATTCCAACAGAATTATTCAGCCAGAGTACAACAAGGATTTACTTTATTGTGAGGTTTAAAAGAGCCTTTAGGGTCTTGGGTATGCATTATGTGGCACTGATCTTTCCCCGAGGAAAATCAACAGGAGTTTTGACACTGGAATTAATGGGAGTCAGACTATGTACTGGAGAAAGCTTAGCTATCCTTTCTAGGGTCAGATATGAGTAAATCATTTTGATGGAAGTCACTATGCACAAATTAGAGCGTGCATGTAAACCACAACATTGCTGGATCCTTAGCTGAGATTTGGCAATTAATAAGAGCAAACTCATTTGAGAGTAGAATTGCAGATCTATCAGCTGGAACAATACATATCTCTAAGTGAAAGTTAACCTTAGAAAACTTCATGATGTGTTATTGAAGCTAAACAGTAAGTAGTCCTCTGGTTGTTAAAAAAATATCCTATAAGTCACATTCATAGATCATTGTAACACGTGGTTATTCACATCTTAATTAAAAGGACAAAACAGGAAAAAAGAAGAGTAATTATTAAAAGAAAAAGAAATATTATTGTCTAACAATGAATTATATGAGCAGCTCTCAAATTCCTCTTCCTGTTTGAAGCTTGGTGATAATAAGACAACCCTGTGAAGACACAAAGTTATTTTTTAGAAGTGAGGGCTGAAGTCCATCTTTATTAAAACTTTAATATCATAATATTTAATGGGATTATACATATTTCACAGTGATTAAAACTTTATATTTGATTGTTGGGGCAGGAGGTGCAGGTTCTGCAGTTGGTAAGATAGTTCCCATTAGCAAGCATGTCAGAGCTAGTGCCCAAAGGTGTATGTACTTTGACTTTTGGCTCAGCAGTAAACTTCTCACATAACCCTAATATCTTAAAACTTCTATTGCTCTTCACCCACGGTAGTCAGCCTGTGGGCCCAGACTAGAGTTTGTGAAAACAAAACTGCTTGAAATATCTATGGCTTGGATGCTGAGACCTTAGCAACAGAGACTTTACAGAACCTTCATGTTCTATCAGGCCATGCTACTTGATAACATGGAAACAGCCACAGACATACAGGGAAAAAAATCCATACTGATTAGGACTAATAATGTTTGATGACCTTAGAAACTTTATTAGTTGTGCTCTTTCCATGTCTTTTCACAGAATTACAGGATGACTGAGTTTGGAAGTTACCTTTAGAGATCATCTTGTCCAACACCCCTTGCACAATCACAGTTATGTAGAGCACGTTGCACAAGATTTCGTCCAGATGGGTTTTGAATATCTCCAGGTAATCTCCAGAAGCAGAATTCACAGCCTCTCTAAGCAACCTGTTCCCATGCTCAGTAGCCCTCGCAGTCATGAAGTTTTTCCTCAAATTCAGGCAGAACTTCCTATGTTTCAGGCTGTGCTTGCCACCTCTTTTCCTAAAATATAAACCTATCTGTGTTTAAATGCTAGTTTCGTTTCTTTCAGTACATTCTTGGACATACTGTCTTAGAAATATGAACAAAATTCTACCAGATTCCCTTGATTTTATTTATCTGGTTTACTGCAAATCTCTCCCTACTGTGGCCTACAGTACATACTAGGCTACCCTACTCTAGTTTCCATTCCACAGGAGAGCTGGATGAAAGTGTGTTCATTTCTCAATTGGTCTCAAATTCAGCTGTGTTACCACAGCTTGCTATGACACTGACTGAGGAGTGAGCCAAGGTGGCAGACACTGAGCTTGAGCTGGGATAGCCAACACTATGAAATATACCTCTGCTGCTCACGGGACAGTATGGCAGATCAGTAGCTGCAGGTGAAAGTGGCTTTAATCACCTTAGCAAGATAATACTCCTTATTTGAACTTTCTAGGGTGCCTTGTTTCATTTTTTTTTTTTTAGAGATTCATCACAGAATGTGTATTCTGCACAGACTGTTAAAATAGTCTAGGTCTACAATATGCATTTCTGACCTTTATTTCTTGGTTTCTGGACAGCATTTGGGATAACTTAGACAACTCCTTAACTGAGACAAGCCTGACTATATCAGCTATGGCAGCCTTCTGAGGCCAACTCTGATATAGTGCAGGTTTACTTCCACTACATCCATTCCTGGATGGGCTTGTGGCACTGGAGTTGTGATAAGGCATTTGAAGGAAGTTTCAAGGCTGTTTTCCTCCAGCCTGAGTGAGAAAAATCCTTCAGTCCCTTTGACCCTTAACATTGAAAGAGAAGCTTTAAAAACAGTGGTTATTACCTGCAGAACATCCCTATGTTTGGCTGAGCTGTTCTTTGTCTAAAAGATCTATTTTTATTTTGGTTTTGCATGCAATATGAATTGGTCTAGGTTTGTCCACTGATGATTTAACATATTACTATTTTTAGTAAAACAAATCTTTAAAAAATTCTATTTCACATTGTAGGTATTGGGATAACCTCTTGAGATGAGCAGTTACATCTAATTTTCATTTGTATCCCAGAGTCGTTTGTCTTAATGAGAAACATATCAATGTCTCAGTTGTACAGACCTAAGGGGTTATGTCTTACATTCTTTCCACAAGCGACTTCAACAAAACTTTGAACTGCACAGCTTTAGAAGTTGAGGTGATTAAGAGTTCAATTTTAAAACTATAAAGCATGGTGGCAGAGGCTTCTGGTCAATAAGCGTATGTGTGAACTTGTTTCCATTTCTAACCTGCATGTAGGTTACCACCATGCATTCCCCACATGTTCTGTGTTGTCTTGCTTCAATGTTTTTCTACATGAACCTGGCACAAATATAAGAGCAAGCATGTCATATGCTGTAGAATGGTATCAAAGAATGAGAAGCATTAATAAGAATGTGTAAACAACCATAGTGAGTTCAGTAACAGCTGTCAATACTTGAAATTTCATAGATCCCCCAAATAATGACAAAATATCTTAATTTAAAAAGTCTCATTGAAATATCTTGACCTGTGGGTATTTATTTCACGCTACTAACACAGTTAACATTTACAAATCTAGATTCTAAAGACTGAGATCAATCATGTAACTCACAGAAAACAGTCAGAATAAAACTACACTAAATAATTTGCCTTGCCTTTTAAAGAATAGATTATTTTTCTGTCTGGCATATACAACTAAAAATGTATAAGAACTGAAGGGCTCATCTACTTTGTACTTCAGACAGAGAAGAGTAGGGATCTGTCTTGGGTTGAATTATTTTTGCTTTGTTTTGTTTTTTTTTTTATTCTTTTTTTCATTTGCTATTTTTAACATTTGAGAATGGTCAGTTTTCTAAACACTTCACAGATATACAAACTATACTTAATATAACTATTGTAGGGGTGGATGTGCTACTGAAGGCAATTCTACGGCTGTGTTAAAATGGTAAGGACTCCCATAGCTGATTTTTGCATCAAGTGCCAAATGTGATGTTTTACAAGTTGGATGGGCTTAAAAACAAAACACTATTTGCTTTGGTCTGTGATTGTATTTTATGAAACGTGAACACATCATAATTGTTTTTTACTGTACATGATAGTATGTCTGACATTGTATTTTGAAAACAAATAAAGAGGTAGATGTTTGCCTTAGCAATGACAAAAAAATAAAAGCAGCCTTTAAAGTAAATTAAAGGAAGGTGGGGAGGAGAACTTTAAACTTTCTGTGTTGCTACAACTGCTGCTTGATTGCTTTATGATAGAAGAGTGTATATTAAATTGACGGTGTATCTAGACTTTTTTTTTTTTTTTTTTGCTGCAATTCAAACTATTGTGTGGCATTTAAAAAAAATTAGTCCCAAGGGTCACATATGATTCTCCTTCAAATGACCACTATTTCACACTAAATACATTCAATTTCCCTTTTGAATTATTATATTCATAGACCTGCAGATGCACATCAGTTAAAACAATTTTTTTTGTAACTTCCGTGCCATGAAAGGCAGAAGGTTAAAATCCATCATGCCTCTTCACCAATACTCAAGCTTTTACATGCCTAAAAAGCTATAGTTGATGACTGCTTTTTCATCAGATTTAAATGCAGGCAGTCATGAGCAGGTAACTCTGTAAATATGTATCTCCTCTCTCCACAATTTCACACACTGGGCACAATAGGAATTCTTGTTGCAAAGCAGCATGGATGAAATGATGTTGAAAATGCTCTCATCTAATTCTACCGCTTTCATCCACTTAGCAATGTAGCATCAGTTCTCAGACTCAGCAGTCCAGCATCTTACAATCCCTCAGGGAAAATTCTTATGAAGTTGCCAGTGTCTGGCTGGTAAATTATTTGAAATCACCAGAGTCCTATTCATCTAAAATGGCTTCAAAAGAAGAATGATGGAGTTCTACACCTGGACATTCCTTTTTATTCTCCAATGGAGGCAGTCATCTAATAAAGGTAAATGGTTCTAGCAGTAAAGAGAAAACTAAGTTGTCAAGTACCCTTGTGAAATTTTGTTTATAAGACTCTTTTCAGATTTTGGTCATCATTTTGTGGGAAAAAGGCCTGCCGTGGCAATTATCATTTAGAGTGCCTGAGGGGCTGATGGTCAGTCTCCTCATGCTAGAAGTATTTTTCATTTACCAAGGACATACTGAAGACTCAATTTACAAAGTGAAAAAAACACATCTACAGAATAGGACACTTTCTTACTGTTACTAAATAGCAGGCCTGTTAATATCTCCTACTGGCTTTCTGTTCTGAGATTGTTTGCTCCATGATGTATCACAAAGGATCTTTAGACTGAAATTATTCATAGAAAACTGAAAGAGATTAAATGAGAAATACAACAAAATTTTACACCATTTCCTCTTCATTTGGGCATTGTACATTGTTGATGCCTACCAGTTTGGCTCCTACCTGACAAACTGTTTTTCTCTGAGAGGAGAAAAAAGAAATTTTGGGCAAGAGTAGGTAAAAAGAATATCATTTAATTAAATCAATTTATATGAAAATAAAATTTAGATATCATCCATTTAAGACCTATAAACTGTCAAAAGTGAGCAGTTCTGCTCTAATCTTTGATGTTCATTGTTCCTGTTTTTTGTCCTAGGCAATCATATGTAACTCTGAATATTAATAGATATAGAATAGAAATAGTAATAAAAAAATCAGGAACCACTTCTAAAATTTAACCCCCCTTTGACCTGTATAAGTGACTATATGTATTATATTTATATTTTATATGTATATATATATGCGTATATATAATAATTTTGCTGTTACATCCCTGTAATTTTTTTTTTTACCTCCTTATTAGGTCTTCAATGTTATCAGTGAAAATCTTTCAACTAAAATCAATGAACGTCATACTTCATAAGTTACATGCATCCATTGGTCTCAAATTAATAAATTAAAAGTTTTCTGATTTTCTACTGTCTTTCCTTTTCGCAATTTGTAAGGGTTAATTCACAATTCTAAACTACCAAACAGAATATACAGGTTACAAGTGTAGTTTCAGTGGCTCAGTTCTACTTGTATTTTGTACATTTTTTTCACCTATAGTGTTTTGGGACTTTTTTTAGTGAGGGAGTCAGGCGCACATCTCTTTTTGAAGTCAAACTCTAAAGGGAATGGGCCAAGTGGTTCAAACTGATGAAAGGTCTCACAAAGGCCTAGGGTTTGATTTATATAACTTTTATAATCATTATAAAACCCTATATTGCTACTGAAATTAGTGGTAGTGGTATTGCTGATTTCGGTTGCACACTAGACAGACACACAGGCTGTTTAAAGCTATTCAGGCACACAGAAAACCAAGGATAAAAGAGTCTAAAGATTTCCCCATTGGATTAAAGTCTCCTCCTTCCTTCTGGCTTCACTCACCTGTTTCAGGGAATAATGTGGTGAATTCATTCTATGTAGGACCTCAACACAAAGAATCCTCTGTTAAGTGTAGATGCCAATGACTGCTCTAGCTAGCAGTCAGAGTGCTGCCTTTGCCTCCAGATTCAGGAGATAGAGATACTTTTCACTCTAGCCCTGTGCTCAGTAAATTCATGTAGCCATGTGAGGAAATCTGATTTATATATACTATATTTTGGGAAAGTTTCCTATCTATCATACCAAAGCTAGTGCATGCTGATTCTTTGTTCTTCCTCTTGACCCTGTACTGAGAAGGCTGCAAACTTTACAGGCTCAATGATTAAAGAAGAAATATAGTCATCTTGCTTGATAGCTTTGTGGTTAGGGCAGTCAGTAGCTAATAAATAATCTTAGGGTTCTAGGCTTTACTGTCAGTTTTCTTTTAAATCCTGTTAGTCTTTGCTATAACACATAAATAGAGCTACAACTGAGATTTCCTTCATCTCCTTCTTGAACCAGACGATCTGTCTGACTTCTTCTGGTTGGCTGCTCTGAACCCATTTATTTGCATGGATTTTTTTGTACTCTGCTCATTAATTTGTGGTTACAGAAACATAGATTCATACAATGCCTAAGGTTGGAAGGGACCTCTAGAGATCATCTAATCGAACCCCCTGCACATCCAGGGCCACCTAGAGCACATGGCGCAGGATTGCAACCAAGCAGGTTTTGAAGATCTCCAGAGAAGGAGACTTCACAACCTCTCTGGGCAGCCTGTTCCAGTGCTTTGTCACCCTCTCTCTGTGAGGAAATTTTTCCTTAAGTTTCTGTGGAACTTTTGATGTTTAAGTTTGTGACCATTTCCTCTATTTCTTTTCATGCTTTAGTTTCTGGCCATTGCCTCTAGTTCTATCAGTGGCCACCACTGAAAAGCGGCCAGCCCCATCCTCCTCACTGCCTCCCTTGAGGTACTTATAGACACTGATCAGGTCCCCTCTCAGTCTTCTCTTCTCCAGGCTGAACAGGCCCAGCTCCCTTAGCCTCTCCTCATAGGGCAGATGTTCCAGGCCCCTGATCATCCTTGTGGCCCTGCACTGGACTCTCTCCAGCAGCTCCACATCCCTCTTGTACTGGGGGGCCCAGAACTGGACACAGTACTCCAGATGTGGCCTCACTAGGGCTGAGTAGAGGGGCAGGATCACCTCCCTCAACCTGCTGAAGACGCTCCTCTTAATGCACCCCAGGATGCCATTGGCCTTCTTGGCCACGAGGGCACACTGCTGCCTCATGGTCAACCTGTCGTCCACCATGACGCCCAGGTTATACTAGTGCAATCTCTGAGATTTCACATATTATATTATCACCTGCACTTCTGTAGACTGTAGGACGTGTGTTGAAAACTGGGACCCATGAAAGAAGACCCAGTAGAGCCATATGCTATTCATGAAGGTGTGCATGCTTTCCTGATAAATTAACTAGAGAAAAATACTTTTATGTTATTTCTGTTTGCTACTTCACAAGTATTTTGCATATTCAACTATACTCTAATCAGTTTGGAATATATTTGAAATATGTTAAATGTTTTGTGTGGACTGAATCCATTATTGGAAAGTAAACATTTTCACTGGCAAAAAAATAGATAGGAGACTGATAATAGGGTTTGGCATACAGTACAGAGTAACAGTAATTTGTATGTCAGTAATTGGAAGTATATAATAATGTATGCCATTTACCTCTCCAAATATGTCACTGATGAATATCTAAAAGCAAGTGCTTAAAGCTCTCCCCTCCAATATTTTTTAAATAAATGATTTATTGTTTTATTATCTAAAACATCATATAATTTCCCACTTCGAAATGGAATTGCTTTTTTTCTTAGCCTTTTCAAAGTATATTTTTATATTCTTTCCTAGTATTACTTGTCTTTTTTACAAATATGCTTTTCGGCCTGGTGGCTTCATTTGGTTTTATTTTCATTGTTTTTATACTCTATGAAGAGGTTCCTTATAAAACAACATATTAAAATGATAGGTAATTCCCTCTCTCAATCATGGCACATGTCTAGTTTTCATATACGTCACTAATTGCTATTATATTAATAAAATTCCCGGCCCTTTGTCCTTCTTTAAGGGAGAAAGTGGGCAAAACAGACTTTGCTGTAATGTGGGAAGAGAAAGGGAATAAAAAAGGAAAAGGTGGTATGTGTAGAGAGAACAAGAAGCCAGGGTTCATAAAATCCTAATATTAACTAACTTGTGTGCTAGAGTTTAAGGAACTTAAACACCTTTGTCCAGGAGTCCAACAGCTCTCAAAATGTAGCAAATCATGTCTGGAAAAAAGTTACCTCATAATTTAAGCTGCTTGGAGGACTTGGGAAAAAAAAATGGGAAGATGACAAATGACTGGAATTGCTGAGCCCTCATAGATATATGAGAGCAGTTCCATACAATGAAAAATCAGGTCCTTTATATTTCAAATAGTGCATCTACGCTGACTGGATACAGCCTGCCCTAACCTCTCTCTCTCTCCACTTGGTATCTGTAAATGGGAATAATGTCCATTCATCTCACAGGAAAGTAATAAAACAGATTCACTGAGAAGTAATCAGAATATATACTGATAAATGGCCAAGACAACTCCATAGCAAGTTTAAGAATTCTCCCATAAAAGCAGGTTTGGAATACAGAGCTGTAAATATATTTGGGACATTTTATAACAAATAGAAAACAAAATCCTACTTACCTACTGACTCAGTGAATGTTGTCCATTAAGTGTTCTGTCTGTAGTATGGAATGATATAAAAAATAATATGATATAAAAAATATAAAAAACAATATGTAATCATGGAGGTACAGATTGTATCATAATTCAGAATGCCAAAGCAAAATGCATTTTTGAATTTTTTAATTAATTATATAACTATAAAAATCCTCATTTTTTCACCTTATTAATTGTGCTTTAATTAAGTTTCTATGTTAATAATGTTTAGATGCAATCAAACCCATACAAGGAAGGAAGGAACAACAGCAGGACAAGTAAATACTTTTTCAAATCATCTTGGGAATGATACATTGTTAGGGTCTTCCTAGCTTTCCACATGTATGAACACAAGCCTAGCTTCTGTCTGCTCTTCTCCCTGATAAATTAATTTGAATGTTCTCCTGTTTTTCCACCAAAATGCTCCTTAAAAAGACAAATATTTTATTATCATACAACTCCAGTACATTAATAATCACAGCTAACCAACATATGAAATTATCCTAGTTAAATTAAACCATATACAGCTGCCTTTGTGGATGTTGTTTCACTCAGGAGATTCCACTGGGAATAATTCCTAAAGAGAGGCTTTGGAGGGGATGAGGATTCACAAAACTAAGAGGATAAGAAGTAGCTTTCTGCAAGCAGTGGGAGAGGAGGAACAGGTAAGCTAATTATGTCTATTTTATCTCTCATTTACATTTCCCATTTAAACTACATAAAAAAAAAAAAAAAAAAAAACCAAACACCCAAAGCATTTTTTTTCTTTTTTTTTTTCTGAAGCAGAATACTCTTGAGTTAGATTATTTCAGTGCATATACAAAACTAGCATAACAACTGTGGGATGAATTTATATAAAAGCAGGAGGATATACAAGTCCCTCATTAATATGTTAACCTCAGTATTATATTAAACTCCATAACTCAACGTCCTAAGTACATAGGAATCACCTTCTGTGGGTATGTTTTAGAGAAGTACATTTAAGCCTTGCTCTCGTCATCACTAAGGAATATTCACCAAGAGACCTTTTGCTTAGGAAGCCTGTTATTGGTGAAATATCATTCAAAATAACTGTTCTGGGCTTGTGCTCCAAGCAGTCCCTCAGCTCTCTTTAACTGCCCTGACTATTCAGGGAACAAAGGGAGACTGAAGTACGATAAAGTTATACTCAGTGAATATTGCTATATTTCTTAGCACTGCAATAGGACATTATGGATTTTATTATTTTTTCTCAATCTGGAAATTCTTCCTCTACACATGGAATATGAAAAGTGCAGAAAAGTCTGGGAAAAAAAAAAAAGAAAAAGATCTCAAGAGAAAGCCTTTTTCCTTGTAGCCCTTTGCAAACTCCCACTCTCTCTCCCACCTCAACCACCACTCTGGTCCTCCCCGTGCCCCTACAGCCACAGCATTTAATGAATTTATTCTAGGCTAATAGAGATGGCAGTATCAGAGATATTTAAGGCCAAAGGCTTGAGGTTGGTCTAGATTCCAGTTCACCCGCAGTGGCCACTGACTAGATAGAACTGCTGCTTCCCCTCAGAGGGAAGTCAGTGATGTCTGCCTCAAAAGGAACAGGGTTTCTCCTGTTAGTATGGGGCTATGCTGTTAACCTCATGTCAGTACCTTAGGGAGTTCTGTACAGAGGCTAAATATGGTGAAGAAAAGACTTTAATGGGTTCTTGAATGCAGGGACTTCTGAGGGCTGCTATAGAGGCAAGGCAAAGGAAGAGTGCTATCCAAACTACCTCAGAGAAAAAAAGCCTGGAAGACTGAGAACTAGCTAGGTTATATTTAGGGTGTGTAAAAACATATAATGAGTTAATGATTCCTGCTCAAAGAACATGTATTGGATAAAGAGCAACAGTGGACACAGAGGCAGCAAAGTGCATCTAATTAAGCTTTTACCCCAGATGAGATAACATTTATCTAGGACTGAAGAAAAGAAAATTCTCTACAAGGAGGAATAAACAACTTTGTTCAGAGAATTCAGCATTCTTTTCACATTGGGCATGTTTTCTTCCTTCCTTTGCTTATTTCCTGAATCCTGAATGAGAAAATGTATTGAGCAGCTGCCACAATTGAGAGGTGGCAACATAAATAAAGGCATAGAATGGAAATGAAATAACCTCAAGCCAGTCTCTGTTGTAGGATTAAAGGTCAAGATTTCTGTTTTCTTTTTTACTTTTTTTTCTTTTTTTCTCATATTCAGACTACCATATATACCATTTATTACTTAAGATATAACTCAAAACACCTGGGATTGTACAGCTTGCTAAGTGAATTGTCAGAAGATGTCTGGGCCTCTTCCCTTCTCTATTTTTAAATTTGTATTCTGATTAATAGTCGGGAACTTGAAAATCCTTCATATCAACAGCATAACTATTTTCAAGATTCCCTTAGCTGCCTCAAAATTTTCTCTCTTTCATTCTAACCTTAGAGCTCTGCAATAAGCTATGAATGCTGCTTTATGCATTTACCTTTCCCCTCAGTTCAAACAGCCTTCAATAAAGTTATCAAATTGTATATGTGATTTCTTCTCTTCAGATTCAGTGTTCTCTGACTTATACTACTGTACTGTTATTTGTCATGTTAAGGCTCACCTTTTTGTATATACCTAATCTTGGTGACTGAGGTATACCTGCCAACTTTGTTATTTAGTTCTGACTTCATTATTATAGTAGTTCACATTTTATTTCATGTACTTTCAAATGTATATTTTATATTTGATGTATATTTCTATTCTAAATATTAGATTATTTCCAATCCATTATTTTTTTCACTAGTATTTGTCAGAAGCATTCCATACATTTTTTCCTCATGATCTTCAGATTCTTTCTGTACTTCTATAAATTAGTTCAGTTTCTTTAGTTTCTGATAGTGTAGGCGGAATCACTTGCAGATAATATACATCTTATGTAACTAGATTATAAATATAAATCATTCCATGTAAAAAGCTGATGATTTCATTTCCGTTTCTTTATAAGAGGAAAAACAGCAAGATTTCACTGTTGAGTGAACATTGTTTTAGCTATAGAGACAGTTTTAGATGTTAACTAATAACTATTCAGGAATCACTGCTGTTAACTCTGTTCTGCGTACTTCATGACCCTTTGATCGATAATTCATGAAATTCTGTGTGTACTTTGAGATGTTCAGATAAAATTATTGGTAAGATATTACATTATTATAAATAATGACATTAATATTATTAAATTGAATTGGTCTCTCACATTGACTAACAGAAAAATAAGGCAACGCTGAACTGTTTATAATTCGGCAATATATGCTGTTATGTCAATGACACAGAGCATGCCTTCAGCAATAAATTTCCTACTAGTTAAATAAAAACACACATGCCTATCAATATGACAGTCCACTAGGCAGGTGTATAAGTGGAGGAAAATATCACTAATCATTGAATTGACTACGAGAATATTTTGCTAATTTTGGAAATTAGGAAATTTGTAATTCTGTTCTAACTATATTGGTATGTTTTTAATTACTTCCCTTGCATCTGTGTAATTAATTTTTGGTACCTCCTGAAACTAAGGTATCAACCTATTCCTTTCTAAACAGGATCTCTTTGTATCTTGCTACTGATACAAAAAGTGTATCACAGCAGGGAAATGAGAAGCAGTCACTTGAATCAGAGAGGCTGAATGTGCTAATTATTTATCTTTGGTGTAATTGTTTTGCTGGTATAGCTTGTTCATCATGGAAATTGAGGCATTCTGAATGTTTAAAACTGTGATCATAATGCGGTTTCATGTTAAACATTTTTTTTTTGCCTCTAAAGGTCACTGTGATTTGTAAACCAGCCTCAACATGAAACCTATGTAGAAATTTCTGAAACAGCACATGCAGTGTAAGGACGGAGATCACTTTATTCACCACTAGAATACAACTGCTTCTGAAGTCAATCTATTTTCTTGTGCACAGCAACATTTT
Source organism: Crypturellus undulatus (assembly GCA_013389825.1). Classification (NCBI taxonomy): domain Eukaryota; kingdom Metazoa; phylum Chordata; class Aves; order Tinamiformes; family Tinamidae; genus Crypturellus; species Crypturellus undulatus. Next base: position 90,899 of record VWPW01022472.1, read on the forward strand.
ACAGTTCAGGGAAGAAATGAAGGATAACATTCCTCCCTTTTGAATAATATTCATCAATATAATTAGTTCACCTACTGTTTATTTAACTCAACCACCCACATTAGACAGACTATTTAAGGTTGAAAATTGCATGTACTAATTGCTCTGCTTCATCTGAAAACCATATCACTAGCCTCTGGCTGCTTTATTGGACATATTGTAAAACTACCTACTGGCCCCTGAACATCTTGTTGCTCCTTAAACCTTTTTCAGCTAAATACTGACCTAACCAAACTCTTCTTACCTTGTCATACATAAAATTACAACTGTCATGGATGCAAATTGTAAAATTTTGGATAAAACTGCGTAAACCACTCTTTCACTCTGCATGAAGAGTCCAACCACAATTAAGGCAAATGAATGAATGTTTTAAATAAACTTCTATAGGAAGACAGAATATACTATAAAGGATCAAATTATTGTCCTTTAACCATGACTGTTTTTTGCTCCATAGGACATTGGGGACTCTGGGATTCCCCAAGTGTGGAGATTTGGATATCACCAAAACAAGGCATGTATCCTTCCCTCTGTAGATTGAAGGATAAATGAAGCCAGTCAAGTCCATTGAGTCACACATTATCTTCTAGGATGTCTCACACATAATCTCTTGCCTTGTGTGTCTTGGCTACCTATCTTTCTACCTGTGCATTTCAGTGGGTGTATGATGGACTGTCCTTATTGTCAAAGAATTATTTTTCACAAATTCCTAACTATCACTATATGTAATAATAGCTTTAAAACTGTTTTAGGCACACTAACTCAGAAATATTCCTTTTGTCTGGAGTTATTCTCGTTTCCCAGTCTCCCTCTGAGCCTTAAACTCAACACTTCACTCTTCCTCAAGAATGGTGGAATAGAAAATTTTAACGGGTTTGAAAGATCAAAAGGTTTTCTAGGGGAGGAAAAGGGTATTTGTGGAGGATATGTGACATTTTTATATGTGTGCATTCCTCCTCAGTCTGGTATATATTTTTTCAGCATCGTTTTCTGCCTGTTGGGCTCTGGGTAGTGCGAGCAGGGCTCAAGCTGGTGCTGGAGAGGTGTTGGATACTTGGAACACTGATTGGCTGCCACCTCTCACTAATAAAAACAAAAAAACACATTCACCAGATTGAAGTTCCATCTCCAGACAGAACAGCAACTCTTTTTTTTTTTTTTTACTATGATATTTATTGTGATAGCAAATATGTTTAAAACTACATTTTACACTCATGCAAAACCCCTGTTATAAAAACCCGGCTTGACACACTAACTTGTACCTAAATATATCTTAATGCAGAGTTTGGTGGAACAGATGGACATATACTACTAAGCTGTTAGTTATTCCACTGACTTTATTTAGTAAATTAGCTGGTGACCTGTTAGCTACCCTTCTCATTAGTGAAATATCCATATTCCTTGAAATAAATTGCATCCAGGTTTGCTAAAGAGCATTTGGATTTGTTCTAAAATTAATAAGTACATTGTGTGCTCATACATATAAATATGGTGGAAGCTTTTTTTGGAGTCATTTCCTTACACATTACTGAATAACACGAATCCAAAACTATGCTTTATTGCACAGACTTATCTCTGCTTTTTTCTGAATGCATAACATTTATTTTTAATGCTAATGCATCCTCTCTGGAAATATCACTAGTCTGTAATGACATCTTTCTTTCTGTTTAAAGATAGCCCTTCTGGGCATGCTTGAGAGAAGTCAGAAGAAAAAAAAAAAAAGTTTCTGTTTGTTTGGTTTATTGCTGTTGTGTATTAGGATGATGAAAGATGAAATGTACAAAATGCTTCATAAAACTTTAACATGGTGCACACATAAATTAAACTGTAATAAATATGATTTTTCTCATTAAGACAAAAAGTGTGGTTTGAAGAAGATGGGATCTAAATTAAGGAGTTCACATAAAAAGTGAAAAGTTGAATGTTTGTGATACATTCCTCTTGCTCAGGTTTTTGGGTCACTTTGAGAGTTTTCTTTTTTTCCCTGTCAAAAGTGCTTTAAACACAAATATTTGTCACACAATAAATCACTATAGAAAATTTTTTAATCCCGATCTTTCACAAGATATTAAGAAACACCAACTTTCACTATACTCAGATTTTACCAAGGCCAGGAAAGATGATAACACTTTTGTTGAAGTCAAAGGTGAATGATGTATAAGTAATAATAAAAGATTCAAAGTATCTCTTTCTTTGTCCTGTTGTGATTTTGGCTTGACTTCCATGGAAGATGACATTGGTAAAAATGGGGAAAAAGTAATTTGAATGGCAACATTTGATGCTTCTGCAGACCAAAGACTTTTTAAAATACAAGGAGTTTTATGGACAATAATTAATTTCTGTGATGTGCCATAGTACATAGCATAACTCAGAATAGATGTTAATCAGATCTATGAGCAAGTGTTCCCTTTACATTATATTTTGGAAGTGTCTTGAAAGGGTTTAGAGTTGATCTTTAATTTGGGTAGACATCAAGTGAATGATCTATAAAACTGAATAAGCTGTTCATTTAGCTTAATTTAATATCTTCTGCCTAGATTTGTAATTTTACACAGGGATTTCAAATGTTTTCATCGTTGGCTGAGATTTGTAACACTGCAGTAACAAGAAGGGAGAGGGGTATAATTAAGAGAAATGCAAAATATTTCTGAAGATTTTTCTTTGGTTTAAGTTTAATCCTAGCATGACTTTCCTGAATGATACCTGATATTCTGGGGATAAACATTTCCATAAGACAATACATCCTAACATAGCTTAGATATAGAAAACAGACTAAAGGTCCCTTTCTCTCTTTGCTGACAATGGACAATGGAAAGAATCTCACCAGGATGATTAAAATTGTTGTGATGAGACTTATTCTCCACCAAAGACTCTTGATCTCATATATTGATTTGAGTGTGTACAAAGATAACTGGGATTTTGCTTGCAGACAACATCTGGATTTAAATGTTGCTTTCTCCAAGTGTCATATTAACAGACTGGAAATTTGGCCTTAGAATTCCTAGACATAACTAGGAGATGGTTGTCAAAATTATTTGTCTATTGTTTGTCATGTATATTGTATTAAGATGGTTCTGAAAAGCTAATTTTTTGAGGGAGAAAGCATAAGAAAAGAGATTAAGTGTAGCTAGAGAAAGATAATTTATTCTTCAATATGCATATACTGAAGAGCATTCAAATACATCATTAATGAAACTGTGAGGCTTAAGATTTAGAAACCAAAGAATGAAAAAAATGTGCAGTGGTAGAAATATTTATTATCCTTGTGTCCATTATTAAAATACCAAATTTTAGGTCATATACTTTAACACTCCTTAGCAAATATCTCCAGTAGTGTACTGCCCCCAAAAATCCTAGCTATACATAGTGGGTATAATCTTTTCTTTCTTTCCTATGTCTTCCAGTCTGAAAGGTATCTGGTGTTATTACAATAAAAACTCCTGATTTGTAGAAAACATGGTGTTAGAAATCTCCAGGACTGTTTACTCCTCTTATTCTGTAGGAATATATTAAAAACAATAGTGTGCCTTACTGTATGTATCAATCAGCTAAAATCAGCATAATACAGTGTCTCACTGAAATTCAATTCTTGACTTACAAGATCAGTAATGTGATGAGTAACTATGCACATGATGAGTGCTGATGCTGAGTAATACTCTAAGGAAGGATAATTTCAATTCACAAGACAAACAAACAAATAATTTTTAAAATTATTTATCATTTATTTTTTCTTTGTATAAACCTGCCCCGAGGTAATAGCATCATATATAATGCCAAGAGCATATAGAAGGCATAGAATATAGAAGATTTTTTCTTGTCTCTTTTAGAAACCCGAATTAAAAGTTTGTTTCTGTTGCTTATTAACAAAACCTGTGTTTAAGTTTTTGCAGGTTTATAGACTTAAAATAAATGTATATGTTTAAAGTTAATCATATGTTTAAACTCTTGGCTATATTAGAGCTAGAATTTTCAGCAATTTACTCGATCAAGACATTGAAAAATGAGATATTAACACATAATATTTATGAGAAAAAGGAATGAAAGCAAGAAATTCCTTTTCATTTTTCTTGCTTTCTCTTCTCCACAGTTTTTTTTTTTGTGTTAAATTTCTCTCATTCAGATCGTAAAATATAGTGCAGACTGACTATTATCTTCTGAAGATGAGCATTAAGAAAGGAAAATAAGAGTAGGATGAAAGGGTGATAAAATTTCTGTAGTGAAAGTGAATAAAGACAAACTATAGGCAACAGCTAAAGAACACTAATAACCAGCACTGGAAATCCAGACATTATATATTAATAAAGTTCTTTTCTTTTTACTTTGAAATACCATTATCTCAGCATTAGTAACAATAATAATGGTCCTCTTCACTGCCTGAAAATGCACACAGAACCTCTACAAAGATGATCACATAGTTTTTTGGGGATTCTGTCCCTCTCCATTACCAGTGGATCTGATTTTTTAAAAATAGCGATAGACAAGAGAAAATGAATAAAAAATAGTAAAGGATGTATGTTTAACTAGAATAAAAAAAGTAGTGTTCTGCATTGTTTGCTTATTACTGTGAATAAAATAAAAAAAAAGGAAAACTACATTTAAATATATATTTTTTGAACTTAAACATTTACCTCTGCTTTTTAGTGAATACCCTATGTTTCAAATTTTTATTCTTGGAAGGGTTTGGTGTTTGAGATAAGAAAAATATTAGGCTTCTCCGTGGATATAAAAGGACAGTGCTTCAGAAGACTGCAGCTATGACAGAATAAGCAGATTGTTTACCACAGCTAGCATTCACTTCTAGGACAGTTATGGGACAAAGGATACTATATTATTATTATTTATTTATATGTGTCAGAGGAATTAGCTGTATGGACTTGCTGTGCAAAAGTAGAATTTTTCAGTAAAGTTGTTTTAAATAGAGACCTCAAAGGTAATTAACTGGTTTATCTAATACACATCAAGAAAAAATCCATATTATGAGGACAGTATCAAACAGAAATGACAGCTGTAGAATTTTAGTCCTATATGCAAAGCCTGCTCTCTGAGATTTTCTATTTAGTGCTACTGCTTGTGTCCTATAAACTGTTCTGAACACTTCCTGAAGCTTTCAAGCAAAACCTCTTTGTCTACGTGACCTCAAAAAAATGAGTGAAAGTTAAGACCTCAAAATTTGGTCAATAATGAAATGGTAAGAGGATAGTTGTCAGCAGAATGAACTATCTTGTCACTATCTTGTCTCGAGAATCCTGCTCTGACTGAATAACCATCCTTTGTTGAACAGCAGCCTTCCCCACATATTGTTATCCATGAAACAGCTCTTATGAATGTCATCTTCAGAATAACAGGTAAAAATATTTTCTATCCAGAGTTTTCTCTTAACTTCTTCTGTTATTCTCTATTTACAACTATAAACAAAAACAAATAACCAAACAAAAAAACTGCTCAGATAATCAGCTTAAGATCTTTGCACAATTTCAGTATCGGATAGAACTACACCAACGCAAAACTGGGTGCCAAAGCTCCTGAGCTAGATCTTTGAACAAGAATGAATTTTAGCAGCTGCAGTTTATGATTGCATTCCCATTCCTGCACTATGCTAAGATTAGTGAATTCATGGTATTGTAATACTTGGTAAAAACAACAGCCTCCCTGCTATGCAAATTACTAAGCACATCCCTGGCCTGAGTTCCAGGTGCCTTTTATGATTATGTGGCAGAGTATATCCTGGTATATGCTGTCCCCGAATTACAAGAGATACCAGCACTAGCTAAATGCACAAGACTAGAGAGCCTCAGAGAATGCTAATGTGTTTCAGAAGCTCAGATTTCTGACTGTGGACCCTGAACACGATGACAGTTTTTGTGCTGATGCTTTCCCTCCTCAAAAGTCTGTCAAACCCAATTAAAAACTGCATGCTGGTATTCCCTGTTCATTGCAGTGGTGGCTTGCTGTGGAGATACGCTTACCTTCTACCTGCTACAAGTAATCTTGCTGTGTTTGTTTTCTGTTCTGCTCCCCATGCACACACATGCACATATGCAGGCACACACACACACCATACTCCTTGAACAAACGCTAACCACTTACTCTGTTGCTTGTGTCAATATTTCATTATGCATCTCATTTCTTGAATGCAAAAAATGCATCACCCTGCATTTTCCCTTGTATTCCTCCTGCTAAAATTTAGCTATTTTTGCAATTCTTTTAGGCAGCACATCAGCTTATACGTCACTGCCTCAGACCAGACCTCTAATTTAGATGTCTGTTAAGAAGTTATTCTCCTTGTGTTCTTCCCATATTCAGAAGAAAGAGAAAAAGTGGCTCATCTGAAGAGACATTTGGAACGCCACTCCATGAAGCAATGTGATTACTGTCCTAATTTTGCTAAAATCAAAGGCTAATTGCAGACTACCAAAAAGCAGACTGTCAAGGAAATATATTTTGGTTCCATCTTTCAGTCTCAAGTAAGAAAGATTGCTTGTTTATTTTAATGGAATATGCGAAAAAAGTATCCTGACTATATTTTATAGATGGGGACTTAAATATTTGAAAGATGTAATTTTAGTTTGCTTTGTCTCATCTATTAATGTATTTTAAGTTTGACTGTATAAAGTCCTTTTGTGCTGAAATTAGACGTAAAATAAGATTATCCCATCACTCCTTAGAGTATATATTAAGAATGTTTCTTTGGCTTATGGTACAAATATAATGTATAGAATTTCCTTTAAAATCAATTATTCATAGGGTCTTCAAAGGAACAAATATCAAATTTGTCCAATTCTGCTTTATTATTACTGTGTTTGGGGAAGTTCATCTATCTGGACTCATCTATCTTGACTTCACCAAGGCTTTTGACACTGTCCCTCACAACATCCTCCTGGGCAAGCTCCAGAAGTGTGGGACAGTGGACAGTGAGGTGGATTAGGAATTGGCTGGATGGCAGAGCCCAGAGAGCGGTGATCAGTGGTGCAGAGTCTAGTTGGAGGCCTGTGGTTAGTGGTGTCCCCCAGGGGTCAGTCCTCGGTCCAGTCCTGCTCAGTTTATTCATCAACAACTTGGATGAAGGCACAGAGTGCTCCCTCAGCAAGTTTGCTGATAATACCAAACTGGGAGGAGTATCCGATAGCCCAGAGGGCTCCGCTGCCATCCAAAGGGACCTGGATAACTGGGCAGTGAAAAATCTTGGGAAGTTCAACAAAGACAAGTGTAAGGTCCTGCACTTAGGGAAGAATAATCCCAGACACCAGTACAGGCTGGGGACCGACCTGCTGGAGAGCAGCTCTGCTGAGAAGGACCTGGGCGTCATGGTGGACGACAGGTTGACCATGAGGCAGCAGTGTGCCCTTGTGGCCAGGACGGTCAATGGCATCCTGGGATGCATTAAGAGGAGCGTCTCCAGCAGGTCGAGGGAGGTGATCCTGCCCCTGTACTCAGCCCTGGTGAGGCCACATCTGGAGTACTGTGTCCAGTTCTGGGCCCCCCAGTACAAGAGGGATGTGGAGCTGCTGGAGAGAGTCCAGCGCAGGGCCATGAGGATGATCAGGGGCCTGGAACATCTGCCCTATGAGGAAAGGCTGAGGGAGCTGGGCCTGTTCAGCCTCAAGGAGGCAGTGAAGAGGATGGTGCTGGCCTCTTTTCAGTGGTGGTCACTGATAGAACTAGAGGCAACGGCCAGAAACTAAAGCATGAAAAGTTCCACAGGAATTTAAGGAAAAATTTCGTAACATTGAGGGTGACAGAGCATTGGAACAGGCTGCCCAGAGAGGTTGTGGAGTCTCCTTCTCTGGAGATCTTCAAAACCCGCTTGGATGCTGTCCTGTGCCACATGCTCTAGGAGACCCTGCATGTGCAGGGTGGTTGGACTAGATGACCTCTAGAGGTCCCTTCCAACCTTAGGCATTCTATGATTCTATGATTCTCAGAATGGAAATCCATTGAAAATCACTAAGGACAAAGAAACCACTTCTAACTCTAGAGGAGTCTGTAGCATGAATAGCTGACCACTGGAAAAGCAGGTGGTAGAGATAAAATATCTGCACATACACAAGAATTTTGGTCTCTATACCAACATTTAAGGGTCTTGTAGCATGCGAAACAGCTTGATTAACACCATATAGCCTCATCCCTTCCCAAGTACCCTGTTCCTTTGTGGAACATGAAACAGGAGCCGCACATTTTCAGGTCCCCAGTCTGAATCAGTTCATATGGGGATCTGATCACAATTTTTCTGTCTTGGTCTTACAAAGCTACTGGTTATAAGAGGATCATACCTCTTGACTAGATTGTTCTGGAAAGGTAAACGAGGACAGGCTACTGCGAGAGGCTTCAGCAGAATAGGAATGGAGCCTCTCTTTGTATCACTAGTGATGCTGATACCTCAGCATTATAGTACTTGACGTTGTCAGATCCCGGCTGACTTTGTGTTTGTAAATATGCAGTCATCAGCCACTTAAAAGCTTGCAGCACAAGGTGTCTGTAGGATTATGAGGCAGATGAATGAGTATTTTGAAGAACTGAGGACCATCTGAGTCTCAGACAGTGCTTAAAATGGCAGTTAAATCTGCTATGAGTCTAACAGTCATATTTATGGAATAAAAGGTCTATACAGACTAATTTAATTTCCTTGCCTAGAAATTTAGTACTCCAATATAAAACTTTGGATATAGCAAATTACAGTATTGTATGAGGAAAGCTATGGTAACTATGCCAGAAGAGAGTGAGAATATAAGGTGGGAGTTACAGACAGTACAGAATTAGTGCCAGTGTTTTAGTGTGGGCGTCTTCCAGTTCTGCATTTTGTGGTTAATACCAGAGAGGGATGTACTAACTATGATAACTGATAAATACGTGCATATTCCACCCTTATCTTATGCTTTAAATAAATTAACCAAAAACTTAAAAGTGCTTCTCAAGGGTCTTTCTTAAAAATGTTGGGAAAAAAAAAAAAAAGCAAGAAGCTAATGTTCAAAGATTTAAACATAAATTTGCTGTAACTCATTTGTTTTTCAAAGTATCTTAAGAAGTTGGCTTTATTCCTTACTCACCTATAGAAACTAATGATTACAGCCAAAATCATCCCAAGAAAGAGAAGGAATAAGTCATAATTAACCCAGCACAGCTCTTCTTTCCTTACTAATTTTGTTTCTTTAACTTGGCAGGTAGAATCTGGAGTTTTATTCCAAAAAAACTTCCTGAAAATGTAATGTTACTTGCTAATGATTGCAGCTGAGATGGCAAAGAAATTGTCTTGAAAATATAAAATGCCATTGGCAAACAATTTATTTTAAAAACAGATAGTCTCCTGAATAATGACAGAAACAAAAAGAAGTGCTAATTGTCCTAGGAAAGTTTGGCCAATGCAACTAGAAATAGTAGTAAATTTAAAAGTACATATACATTTACAGAAAATAATTCAAAACTGTATTTTTTTATGGTAAAACATTTATATCCTGCATATAGCGTGCTTTGAATCAATTAGTTAAATATTTCTGAGGAAAAAAAATGTTTCAATACCATTTGAAAAGAAATTAAATTCTCATTCTAAATCAGTTGAAGTAAAAGTTTTCTAGTCATATATATTAAAAAAAGTAAACCTTCCAATCCAAAGTCCTTTTTAATTGCCATAACTTTTTCTCTTTTCTCACCTGTGAATGAATCTTGATACTATATAAAGAGAATTTTGTTAAGCAAGAGAAACTCTGTATTTCTAGTTGTAAGTAAAAAAAAAGAAAAAAATGAAAAAAGAAAATAGAATTCCAATCTGTCTAATATCTGTTAATTTGATAGGATAGATGGCTGTTAAAGCTAAATAACAGTAAATTTACTTATCTTCAATAGGATACTGACAGTGAAACTTGATAAAATTGAAACTCTTGAGAAATAAAATTGGATGGAAATTCTTAAGAGACTTTTTGAATTAAACAATTATCATATCGTCATATATTTCTTAACAATAAGTTCAACATGTACTATTTAGTAATTCCAAATGAGATTCACTGTGATGAGTACCTTATATATGAGGTCCAGGCTCCCTTTAGAGACTAAGACACAATTCACCTAATTACAGAGTTGATATATTGAAATTAAGTCAGAGGAACTTTGCCCTCAGAAGTCTTTTGATATCTATTGGTTACCAGATGTATGTTTCTAGGCTATCTATCAAATGTATCACTTTAGCTGGGGTATATCATGGTAAAGTCTATTTTATTTCTTGAGATAGATTTAATTACATGACAGATTATCTGAAAGGATCATTTTCTGTGGAACAAGTTAGGATTTTTTTTTAAGTTTAAGGTTCCAGTGGAAAATATAGTTTCTGTGTTGTAACGTGGTTTTATTATAAATACTGTTTAAAATATTGGTATCAGAGAAACTTGATTAGAACTTTACAAAACTGTTTTTACAGATTTTTCTTTGCTAGAAAAGTTTAATTGTATGTTTGATTATTATCAAATGTTAATAGAAAGTAGAGGCCATTTAGAATTGACATTTATTACATTACTATGGAATCTTCAATATTATTCTGAATGCACAGTTTGTGAATTGGTGAGAATATTATGAAAAATTCATGTTTGTCTAATCTGTAGACAATACCTAATGAAGTGCCACAGATATGCTATGGCATGTCATAAAATGTAGAATTTGACACACTTCTTGACCTGAACATCTCATTTTTTTAGAACTGCAAGCTCAGGTAAGGTAAACAGAGAAAAACTTGAGAAAACATTGCTGGTAAGCAAGATTTAACAAAGGTGATAGATGAGGAATTGCAGAATCACAGAATGCTTAAGATTGGAAGGGACCTTTAGAGATCTAGTTCAACGCCCCAGCTCTACCTAGAGCATGTGGCACAGGGTGGCATCCAGGAAGGTTCGGAAGATCTCCAGAGAAGGGGACTCCACAACCTCTCTGGGCAGCCTGTTCCAGGGCTCTGTCACCCTCACACGAAAGAGGTTAGTCCTCATACGAAGGTGGAACTTCCTGTGTTTCAACTTACCCCCGGTTCCTCTCACCATGTCACTGACCACCACAGAGAAGAGCCTGGCCCCATCCTCCCTACAATCACCCCTCCGGTACTTGAACATGTTGATCAAATCTCTGTTCAGCCTTCTTTTCTCCAGGTCCAGCTTACTTAGTCTTTCCTCATATGACAAATACTCCAATCCCTTAATCATCTTTGTGGCTCTCCACTGGGCCTTCTCTAGAAGCTCAATGTCCTTCTCGAACTGGGAAGCCCAGAACTACACCCAAAACTCCAGGTGTGGCCTCACCAGAGGTGAGTAGGTGTGGAGGATCACCTCCCTCAACCTGCTGGCGACACTCCTCCTGATGCAGCCAGGATCCCATTGGCCTTCTAGGCCACGAGAGCATATTGATGACTCATGGTTAACCTGTTGTCAACCAGGACTCCCAAATCCCTCTCTACAGTGATGCTTTTCAGCAGGTCAACCCCCAGTCTGCACTGGTGTCTGGGGCTATTCCTCCCAAGATGCAGGACCCTGCACTTGTCCTTATTGAACCTCATGAGGTTCCTCTCTGCCCAACTCTCCATCCTGTCTAGGTCTCTCTGAATAGCAGCACAGCCCTCAGAAGTGTTGGCCACTCCTCCCAGTTTGGTGTCATCTGCAAACTTGCTGTGCCCTCATCCAAGTTATTGATGAACATGTTGAAGAGCACGAGGCCCAGTACTGACCCCTGCAGGACACCACTGGCCACAGGCCTCCAACCAGACTCTGCCCCACTTACCACCACCCTCTGGGCTCTGCCATTCAGCCAGTCCTCAATCCGCTTTACAGTCCACTCATCCAGTCCACATTCCTAAGCTTTCCTATGACGATGTTATGGGAGACTGTCGAAAGCCTTACTGTTAAATTAAGGAAAATAAACAAAAGGAAAAACTTTAAATATATGTATATATATGTATTATATATATACATTTAGTTAGGAATAAGATGGTATTTATACTAAGAAATAAAAGATAATCAGAGTATAGTAGAAAGCATATAACAAGTACTCACCAAATGCTTATTTTCTGGAAAAAAGGTTCAATGTAACTAGTTCCCAGTTCATTAATAATAATAATAATAAAGAGTTATGTTGATTCTTGTTGATAATGCTGGGAACTTTGAATGAAAACTGACTGGGTTCTTTTGCAGGCATAATTCTCCCAGTCGTAAAGTCCTCTAAGCCTGAAAATAAAGAAGAAAATATTTATGAGGGTGAGTTAACAACATCATAAACACAGACACAATACCAGTTATGGATTCCATACTGTAAAACACAGCTTCCTCTCATGTGAATGAATTATTATCAAGGGATTAACTGTTTTTTGGCAGGTCAATATCCAAGCAGCAGGGAATTGCTTGCATTGCTTGCATTTCTTGCCCTGAGTAAAGCTCTACACAAATATACTTACTGATCAGCTTTTTAAAGACCACTATTATGAGGGCCTCCAGGGATTTCTCCGCATACTTCTGCTGCCCACTGTGCTATTTCTTGCATGGTCTTTATGAGAGCTCTTATAGCAAATCCCTCACACGAGAAACCTTTCTGAAAGGTTCTGGCACCAAACCACTCTCTGGAGCCAAGAGTGCTTAGGGCCTTTGAGAAAAATCTTACTACTTGGAAATAAACCTTTTGGCATGAGAGCAGAGCTCTTTCACAGGCTAATGGTACTCCGGAGGTCACTTCCACCCTGTTATCTTACCTAGTGAAATTCTTCCCAGAGAAATTCTGGGAATTCCTAGATGAAAATCAACAGGGCAGCACTTTTTGCTTTTCAGAAAAAAAAAAAAGAAAAAAAAAAAAGTGTCCTTTTGGCTTTCAGAATAAAAATATGGAATAAACTTCATTAACAAAAATAAAATTGAATAATAATAAAGTTGAATAAGACTGGCTATGTCTGCTTTCAGTTACAGGCCATCATGAAATCCAAGCTTATTTCGGCACTGCTGAACATGGTACCTTGCTATCGTGTTGCAGCTGCTTTGGTTTCATCATTATTTTTCATGAAGAAATGAAAAAAGTAACTCAAGAATTAGAAAAAAAAAAGTAGAAGACATGAGATTCAGACTGACTTTTTAAGAACATATATTAAGAACATCTAGCTTAATTTATTTGATTAAAGTAGGAAAAGGGGATGAGAATGTTGACAATAAACATGTAAAGCTAAAAAGTATATGTATTTGCAAATAGCTTTCTTATTCATTCTCAGAATTATCTTCCACATTTATTTCTTACTATTCTCCTGGTTTTCATACAGTTTGCAATAGGTATAACAAATTTGTTATGGGTAACCAAATATACAGAGAACAAAATTTTCAGCAAAAAAAAATATTATTTGTGTAATAGAAAAAAAATGAAGTTATTAAAAAAAAATTAAGTGGACCCACTCCCCAGAAATATTTTCTGTATTTTTTTCTCCTCTCCTCTCCTCTCCTCTCCTCTCCTCTCCTCTCCCCTCCTCCTTCTT